>JABUOV010000126.1:97500-106689 GCA_025617405.1 Perca schrenkii | reverse complement strand
ACAACTACAAAGAGAGACGTAGTAACTACAAAGAGAGACGTAACGACTACAAAGAGAGACATAACGACTACAAAGAGAGACGTAACAACTACAAAGAGACCTTACAACTTCAAAGAGACATAACAGCTACAAAGAGAGACGTAACGACTACAAAGAGAGATGTAGCAACTACAAAGAGAGACGTAACGACTACAAAGAGAGACGTAACAACTACAAAGAGAGACGTAGCAACTACAAAGAGAGACATAACAACCACAAAGAGACGTAACGACTACAAAGAGAGACGTAACGACTTCAAAGAGAGACGTAGCAACTACAAACAGAGACGTAACGACTACAAAGAGAGACATAATGACTACAAAGAAAGACGTAACAACTACAAAGAGACATAACAACTACAAAGAGACATAACAGCTACAAAGAGAGACGTAACGACTACAAAGAGAGACGTAGCAACTACAAAGAGAGACGTAACGACTACAAAGAGAGACGTAACAACTACAAAGAGAGACGTAGCAACTACAAAGAGAGACATAACAACTACAAAGAGAGACGTAACTACTACAAAGAGAGACTTAACGACTACAAAGAGAGACATAACAGAGTTGGAAGAGTGGGGGGCCTTTTACGTGTCTGTATCCAGGGGCCCAATGTCCTTAAATCTGCCCATCGTAGAGTTAAAATAAATAAATAAATATACCTTTAATTGTAATTAATTAAATGCAGAGTCTACATTTTGTCAACTGTTGTACTTTTCTTTCCTCTGAAGCTTTTCATCTGCAGAAATTTGTGACACTGACTGTTCCTGATTATTATTTACAAGACTATTTTTAAGCCTTGAGTGGTTCAGTTTCTAACTTTTGTTGCTAAGCAATGTTGGCCAAAACTCAGCCTATTGGCTAGAGCTGGAAAGTCTTTGCCTGGCAACATTACCTGATTGATTGTGTATTGTGGAAACACTGGCAACAGCTCCCAGTTTGCAGACTGTGGCTATGACGTTGTGTTTGTTTTGAAGGCCCTGTTTGACTTCCATCCGCTTGTCTCTAAATGCACCACGTCTGAACATAAAGACTGTGTTTTGTGATGTTTTAAAATAATCATTTTTTTTTTTTTACTTTGAATAAACTCCAGACAGGCAGACGGTTTAAAGCCTCCGGTTGTTGACGGAAGACTGCTGCAGAAAGAGGGTCAATTAAGAAGCTGACTGATATTTCAATATGTTTTTTTGGGGTATAATTGCCGGCCGAGACCGTGTTAAGATGTGATTTTTTAAAGGTCCCGTGACATGGTGCTCTTTGGATGCTTTTATATAGGCCTTACCAGTCCCCTAATACTGTATCTGAAGTCTCTTTTATATAGACCTTAGTGGTCCTCTAATACTGTATCTGAAGTCTCTTTTATATAGGCCTTAGTGGTCCCCTAATACTGTATCTGAAGTCTCTTTTATATAGACCTTAGTGGTCCCCTAATACTGTATCTGAAGTCTCTTTTATATAGACCTTAGTGGTCCCCTAATACTGTATCTGAAGTCTCTTTTATATAGGCCTTAGTGGTCCCCTAATACTGTATCTGAAGTATCTTTTATATAGACCTTAGTGGTCCCCTAATACTGTATCTGAAGTCTCTTTTATATAGACCTTAGTGGTCCTCTAATACTGTATCTGAAGTCTCTTTTATATAGGCCTTAGTGGCCCCCTAATACTGTATCTGAAGTCTCTTTTATATAGACCTTAGTGGTCCCCTAATACTGTATCTGAAGTCTCTTTTATATAGACCTTAGTGGTCCCCTAATACTGTATCTGAAGTCTCTTTTATATAGACCTTAGTGGTCCCCTAATACTGTATCTGAAGTCTCTTTTATATAGACCTTAGTGGTCCCCTAATACTGTATCTGAAGTCTCTTTTATATAGACCTTAGTGGTCCCCTAATACTGTATCTGAAGTCTCTTTTATATAGGCCTTAGTGGTCCCCTAATACTGTATCTGAAGTCTCTTTTATATAGACCTTAGTGGTCCCCTAATACTGTATCTGAAGTCTCTTTTATATAGACCTTAGTGGTCCCCTAATACTGTATCTGAAGTCTCTTTTATAAAGACCTTAGTGGTCTCCCTAATACTGTATCTGAAGTCTCTTTTATATAGACCTTAGTGGTCCCCTAATACTGTATCTGAAGTCTCTTTTATATAGACCTTAGTGGTCCTCTAATACTGTATCTGAAGTCTCTTTTTATATAGACCTTAGTGGTCCCCTAATACTGTATCTGAAGTCTCTTTTATATAGACCTTAGTGGTCCCCTAATACTGTATCTGAAGTCTCTTTTATATAGACCTTAGTGGTCCCTAATACTGTATCTGAAGTCTCTTTTATATAGACCTTAGTGGTCTCCTAATACTGTATCTGAAGTCTCTTTTATATAGACTACAGCGCTCCCATCCTAATTAACCATAAACACCATAAACAAATATATATAAAATAAAACCTGTTTGATGTCATCTTTCAAAATCAGTAATAAATGCATAGCCAGGTTAGTAGCACTTACTGGGCATATGCTCTGGTTGGTTTATTATTAAAATTAAATACTGAAAATATGTAACACACGCACACACACACACGCACAAAACACAGACTGACAAAACACACACACATGCACGTACACACACTCACACAAAACAGACGCATGCACGCACGCACACACATACACAAAACTCCCACACGCACACTCACACAAAACACACTCACAACCCCCCCCCACACACACACACAAAACACACTCACAAAAACCCCCCCACACACACAACGCACACACACACACACACACATACAAAACACACTCACTCAAAACACACACATACACACACACACAGACAAAACACACACATGCACGCACGCACGCACGCACACAAAACACACTCCCACACACACATGTGCACACACACACACACACAAAATAACCCACAGAAATCACACACACACACACACAAAACACACTCACTCAAAACAAACACACACACACACAGACAAAACACACACATGCACGCACGCACGCCAAACACACTCCCACACACACACACACACACAAAACACACTCACTCAAAACAAACACACACACACACACACTGACAAAACACACTCCCACACACACAGTCCCACAAATCACACACACACTCAAACAAATCCCACTCACTCAAAACACACACACGCACACTCACACAAAACACACACTCACACAAAACACACACACACACACAAAACACATTCATACACACACAACCTTTTATAGTGCTTCTGTATTGTATCATTATCCTCGTTGATTTGTTGTGTAAAGGAAGAGCTGCTCACTGCATGGTGGAAGTTGTCTTTACCTCCCATAACACAACGGACCTTTTTCACAGCACACATGTTGACTCGTCATAGTAGGAAAAGATCACGTGTATAATAATAATAATAAGTGTCCCAGTAAGCTGTTTCAATGAGTCAGCATGCCCAATACCAGGGCCTCTCCTAAGTGGAATGCAGCCATCAGTAATGGTTTAATACCAGGGCCTCTCCTAAGTGGAATGCAGCCATCATTGATGGTTTAATACCAGGACCTCTCCTAAGTGGAATGCAGCCATCAGTAATGGTTTAATACCAGGGCCTCTCCTAAGTGGAATGCAGCCATCAGTAATGCAGCCATCAGTAATGGTTTAATACCAGGACCTCTCCTAAGTGGAATGCAGCCATCATTGATGGTTTAATACCAGGACCTCTCCTAAGTGGAATGCAGCCATCAGTAATGGTTTAATACCAGGACCTCTCCTAAGTGGAATGCAGCCATCATTGATGGTTTAATACCAGGACCTCTCCTAAGTGGAATGCAGCCATCAGTAATGATGTTAAATACACCTGTGCTTTTCCTACTAGGACATGTCAACATGTCTGCTGTGAAAAAGGTCTATAAACCTCTTAAATCTGAAGAAACTGGGTGATCAGTCACAGACGTGCACCAAAAAAGGCTTTTAAATAAACTAAATGTGTATAATGTACAAAGAAACTGGGTGATTAGTCACAGAATTACACCAAAAAAGGCTTTTAAATGAACTAGATGTGTATAATGTATAAAGAAACTGGGTGATTAGTCACAGAATTACACCAAAAAAGGCTTTTAAATGAACTAAATGTGTATAATGTATAAGGAAACTGGGTGATTAGTCACAGAATTGCGCCAAAAAGGCTTTTAAATAAACTAAATGTGTATAATGTATAAAGAAATAAACTAAATGTGTATAATGTACAAAGAAACTGGGTGATTGGTCACAGAATTGCACCAAAAAGGCTTTTATATAAACAAAATATGTATAATGTATAAAGAAACTGGGTGATTAGTCACAGAATTGCACCAAAAAAGGCTTTTAAATAAACTAAATGTGTATAATGTATAAAGAAATAAACTAAATGTGTATAATGTACAAAGAAACTGGGTGATTAGTCACAGAATTGCACCAAAAAAGGCTTTTATATAAACAAAATATGTATAATGTATAAAGAAACTGGGTGATTAGTCACAGAATTGCACCAAAAAAAGGCTTTTAAATAAACTAAATGTGTATAATGTATAAAGAAATAAACTAAATGTGTATAATGTATAAAGAAACTGGGTGATTAGTCACATAATTGCACCAGAAAGGCTTTTAAATAAACTAAATGTGTATAATGTATAAAGAAATAAACTAAATGTGTATAATGTATAAAGAAATGGGGTGATTAGTCACAGAATTGCACCAAAAAAGGCTTTTAAATAAACAAAATGTGTATAATGTATAAAGAAATAAACTAAATGTGTATAATGTATAAAGAATCTGGGTGATTAGTCACAGAATTGCACCAAAAAAGGCTTTTAAATAAACTAAACGTGTATAATGTATAAAGAAATGGGGTGATTAGTCACAGAACTGCACCAAAAAAGGCTTTTAAATAAACAAAATGTGTATAATGTATAAAGAAATAAACTAAATGTGTATAATGTATAAAGAAACTGGGTGATCAGTCACAGAATTGCACCAAAAAAGGCTTTTAAATAAACTAAATATGTATAATATATAATCACCATAAAGAGTCCTATTTATATTGTCATATATATAGGGTGCAGCTCTCGGATGCGACTGTGGGTGTCGCTCTCCGTCATCTTTTCACCGAGGACGCTTCCTACTGTGTCCTACGTTCATTGCATCTGATCTGATCGGCTACAACAATGTCCATTTATCAAGAAAATGCTCGAGCCTGATGAAATGCAGACAGCAATCTGGCCAACAGCTGAAACCTAAAGCTTCCACTTCCCCCACTCACAGCTGATTGATGTGTCTTTTAGAGGGCTGATTTAACAAGACAAACAGGGTGCCATGCTGCAAGCAGAGCCCCGGCTGCAGGATCAAACAGGTGTTAGAAAGAAACTAACTGATATTTTAATATAGTTTCATAATATTGACATCTATAGGAAGATATGGTTATGCAAAAAAAAAAATGTGTTTGGTACTCAGAAAACATAAAATATCATATATATTGTAAATAAAATAATAAAAAAAAAAAATTACTATACATTAAAGCCATATAGGTGCCATGAGGAACGTTGCGGAGTCAGCATGATGATATACCTGCAGATAAAAGTGCCTTTTCATGCCATAATAAGTCATAATAAACCACGTGAGTGCTAGAAGTCCCTACGTTATTATTATATGAATGTTGCAGTGACGTTAAGTTAATAGCCAGACATGCTGTAAGTCATCATAAAGAAATGAACACACATAAATATATATTTTTTTTACATATAGTTTCATTTTTTTGACTTTTTTTTGGAAGATGGGGTTATGTAAACATTTGCTTTTGGCTGTAAGAAATAATATTTACTGTAAAAAAAAATAATAATAAAAAAATCAAAATCAAACTATAGGTGCCATGGGGAATTTTGCAGAAGCAGCAGGAATAAAAGGGCAGATACGCACGCCATAAAGTCCTAATAAACTAAATGTAGAGCCCCACGTTGAGTGCAAGAAGTCCCTACATTAATATTTTATATATAAATGAAGATTGTAGTGATGTTTAGTAACAGCCGGCCATGCTTTATGTCATCAGACAAGCACATCGGGGCTGTAGGGTGGGTGGGTGGGACATGGGGGGGTAGCGTGGCTGCAACATGCCCGGCTGCCTGCACCTCTCTCCCCGCAAGCCGAGCCGTGCAGCCCCCTTTTTCAATCCCAACTTTTCTGTGCATTATCACGTCACCTGGACGCCCAACGTAAATATGGCATCCTATGCAAATATATGCTGACGTAAAAGATCATGTGGTTTTTGTCGTCGATCCCCCCTATGAGCAACGAGGAGGTTTTTTTTTTTTTTTTTTTCTCCCTTCTCCTTCTCTACTGTTGTCTTTAGGTTAGCTATGCTACAATCTTTACTGTACCCAGCGCTAGCTATATGCGCCCAGCACAGCACCACCACTACTACTCTGGATATCTGGGAATAAATCAACTTCCAAGGCTGTCGCACCCGGCGCCCAGAGACCCACACACAGGTAGGACACTAACTGAGAAAGGGAAACTTCTTATTTGTGTAACTTACGGGGAGAAATGTGGACCAAAAGTGACCGCAAAAGTGAAGTTATTAAAGCGGCTTTTGGTTGCCAGCTTAGGCGGCTAGTCTGGCTGTCTCTGCCCGGGCTGCTGCTGCTAGCGACGGACCCGACCGACCGACCGACCGACCGTGCCCCCTCCCTCCATCACAGGCTCTCAGAGTGGGAATCACCTTGCTATCACCCAGCTAAACATCCACGGCAGCCAAACAAGGATTACAATTGTTAAGATACCCAAGGCTGCCAGGGAACTTTTGTGTTTTGTGTGCGGCTGCTCTCGGCTTATATTCGGGGGGGAGTAGTTTGAGTCAAACAAGTGAATGTCATCCGGCTCGCGTTGTGTGTTTTGGGTAGCCAACTTTTGCCTCCAACCCCGGGTGAAAGTGCACATAATAAATGTATTAGCCAGCGGAGCTAGCCGTTAACCAGTTAGCCCCCCCCTTGTCAACGACGGGCACCCCCCGGTGAAGCTAAGAGCTTTTTAGCTTTAGCTCTTTTTCTCCCACCCGCACACAGCAGCACGAAACGTGGCTGCCTGTCTCTGGATGTTATGCTTTCAATGTCGGGAAATGCATTTGTTTTGGCTGGCTCTCCTCCTCTTCTCCTTCTTTCCCCCCCCTTCCAAAAAATAAATCCGAGTTAGCGTTACTCTAAACCGAGCCAAATAGACAATGATCCCCGGTGTTTTGTTTGTTTTTGTCGGGACACGGTTACACGGTAGAGCCGGGTGGGTGGGGGGACAGTTTGGTCCAAGTAGCGTCGGCTCTCCGTGTTGTTGTTGCCCGATGTATGTTCGGTTCAAACGGGGCTAGCTAGCAGACAGCCAGTCTGGCTGGTTGGGTCATCTGAGGTGAAGCCGCCGTAAGCGGGCTGTATAGAAACACAGAAAACTGTTTTTTTGGGGAGAAACTGACCGGTAGATAATAATGGTTGTTCGTGTTTGAACTGGTTTATATATTTAAACCGAATGTCCGTAACGTTAGAGCCGCTTTCATGCCTGTTTTTGTGTAGAAACGCACCGTTGGTGTACGTTACTGACTGTACGTACGGGGCTGGAAACCCAACTGCCGATTAGTTTGAAATTAAAACTGTTTTACATTAAAACGGACCATTGGTGTAAACATTTAACGCATGTAACTGGTTCATATGGAGACATTTAAGTATATTATGTCATGTTATTTTAACTCGTTTAGTGTTATATAGGCTGTCGTTGATGTCGTTTGGTGAACAGACGTTGACTTCATGCTAGTTAACGGCAGCCTGTACAGTACGTTGTTTAATATTAGGAACAGACTCTGTGTGTATGGTACTGTCAGTTAGCCTAATATTAAACTGGTTTTAACTGGTTTTAGGCTGCCTATATGTACAGTACGTTGTTTAATATTAGGAACAGACTCAGTGTTTATGGTACTGTCAGTTAGCCTAATATTAAACTGGTTTTAACTGGTTTTAGGCTGCCTATATGTACAGTACGCTGTTTAATATTAGGATCAGATTCTCAGTGTGTATGGTACTGTCAGTTAACCTAATATTAAACTGGTTTTAACTGGTTTTAGGCTGCCTATATGTACAGTACGCTGTTTAATATTAGGAACAGACTGTCAGTGTGTATGGTACTGTCAGTTAGCCTAACATTAAACTGGTTTTAGGCTGCCTATATGTACAGTACGTTGTTTAATATTAGGAACAGACTCTCAGTGTGTTGGTACTGTCAGTTAACCTAATATTAAACTGGTTTTAGGCTGCCTATATGTACAGTACGCTGTTTAAATATTAGGAACAGACTATCAGTGTGTATGGTACTGTCAGTTAGCCTAATATTAAACTGGTTTTAACTGGTTTTAGGCTGCCTATATGTACAGTACGCTGTTTAAATATTAGGAACAGACTATCAGTGTGTATGGTACTGTCAGTTAGCCTAATATTAAACTGGTTTTAACTGGTTTTAGACTGCCTATATGTACAGTACACTGTTTAAATATTAGGAACAGACTCTCAGTGTGTATGGTACTGTCAGTTAGCCTAATATTAAACTGGTTTTAACTGGTTTTAGGCTGCCTATATGTACAGTACGCTGTTTAATATTAGGAACAGACTCTCAGTGTGTATGGTACTGTCAGTTAGCCTAATATTAAACTGGTTTTAACTTGTTTTAGGCTGCCTATATGTACAGTACGCTGTTTAATATTAGGAACAGACTCTCAGTGTGTATGGTACTGTCAGTTAGCCTAATATTAAACTGGTTTTAACTGGTTTTAGGCTGCCTATATGTACAGTACGCTGTTTAATATTAGGAACAGACTCTCAGTGTGTATGGTACTGTCAGTTAGCCTATTATTAAACTGGTTTTAACTGGTTTTAGGCTGCCTATATGTACAGTACGCTGTTTAATATTAGGAACAGACTATCAGTGTGTACGGTACTGTCAGTTAGCTTAATATTAAACTGGTTTTAACTGGTTTTAGGCTGCCTATATGCACAGTACGTTGTTTAATATTAGGAACAGACTCTCAGTATGTACGGTACTGTCAGTTAGCCGAATATTAAACTGGTTTTAACTGGTTTTAGGCTGCCTATATGTACA
>JABUOV010000126.1:65000-82500 GCA_025617405.1 Perca schrenkii | reverse complement strand
ATTGTTCCGTGGCTTTGAATATGAAACGACTATTACGTGAGCAGCGAGTGTGTGTCTGAACATGGCCTGTGTGTTTGGACTCAGCGGGGCGGAGTATTTTTCCCTCTCTCCGGTTTCCACCCTGCAGAGTTGTACTGTATGCAGGTCAGCGTACTGCAGGTATTTGTCATAGTGACCCTCTTTCTCCGTCTGCAGAGCTGCCGTTACAGAAATGCGAACAGACAGACTCTGTGTGTGTGTGTGTGGACAGTTGGGTCTCCCACTGTTTGCTACCTAACATCCGCATTAGTATTTCACACCGAGTCTGGGCCACGGTTGGGAGCGTGCGAGTCTGGATAAAGACGCACTTTAATTCAGACGCTGTCCGTTCGGTCAGTCAAAGGAAGTGAATGCTCTTCAAAAATAAGAGCAAGCAACAGGGGCGGAGCCCGGAATCTTTTAAGGTTTTAAAATAACTTCAACTTGGTGTCGATTCCCCCTCAGTCTCTCTGACTGGACCGGAAAATTAATGCAGCAATCCTAGACCTATGTTATTGGACTTATAGAAACAGAAATATCAGACAGTATCTACCTATGTTATGGGACTTATAGAAACAGAAATATCAGACAGTATCTACCTATGTTATGGGACTTATAGAAACAGAAATATCAGACAGTATCTACCTATGTTATGGGACTTATAGAAACAGAAATATCAGACAGTATCTACCTATGTTATGGGACTTATAGAAACAGAAATATCAGACAGTATCTACCTATGTTATGGGACTTATACAAACAGAAATATCAGACAGTATCTATCTATGTTATGGGACTTACAGATACAGAAATATCAGACAGTATCTACCTATGTTATGGGACTTATACAAACAGAAATATCAGACAGTATCTACCTATGTTATGGGACTTACAGATACAGAAATATCAGACAGTATCTACCTATGTTACGGGACTTATAGATACAGAAATATGAGACAGTTTCTACCTATGTTATGGGACTTATAGATACAGAAATATAAGACAGTATCTACCTATGTTACGGGACTTATAGATACAGAAATATCAGACAGTTTCTACCTATGTTATGGGACTTATACAAACAGAAATATCAGACAGTATCTATCTATGTTATGGGACTTACAGATACAGAAATATCAGACAGTATCTACCTATGTTACGGGACTTATAGATACAGAAATATGAGACAGTTTCTACCTATGTTATGGGACTTATAGAAACAGAAATATCAGACAGTTTCTACCTATGTTATGGGACTTATACAAACAGAAATATCAGACAGTATCTATCTATGTTATGGGACTTACAGATACAGAAATATCAGACAGTATCTATCTATGTTACGGGACTTATAGATACAGAAATATGAGACAGTTTCTACCTATGTTACGGGACTTATAGATACAGAAATATCAGACAGTTTCTACCTATGTTATGGGACTTATAGAAACAGAAATATCAGACAGTTTCTACCTATGTTATGGGACTTATAGAAACAGAAATATCAGACAGTATCTACCTATGTTATGGGACTTATAGAAACAGAAATATCAGACAGTTTCTACCTATGTTATGGGACTTATAGAAACAGAAATATCAGACAGTTTCTACCTATGTTATGGGACTTATAGAAACAGAAATATCAGACAGTATCTACCTATGTTATGGGACTGATAGAAACAGAAATATCAGACAGTATCTACCTATGTTATGGGACTTATAGAAACAGAAATATCAGACAGTTTCTACCTATGTTATGGGACTTATAGAAACAGAAATATCAGACAGTTTCTACCTATGTTATGGGACTTATAGAAACAGAAATATCAGACAGTATCTACCTATGTTATGGGACTGATAGAAACAGAAATATAAGACAGTATCTACCTATGTTTGGGACTTATAGAAACAGAAATATCAGACAGTATCTACCTATGTTTGGGACTTATAGAAACAGAAATATCAGACAGTTTCTACCTATGTTATGGGACTTATAGAAACAGAAATATCAGACAGTTTCTACCTATGTTATGGGACTTACAGATACAGAAATATCAGACAGTATCTACCTATGTTACGGGACTTATAGATACAGAAATATGAGACAGTTTCTACCTATGTTATGGGACTGATAGAAACAGAAATATGAGACAGTTTCTACCTATGTTATGGGACTTATAGAAACAGAAATATCAGACAGTATCTACCTATGTTATGGGACTTATAGATACAGAAACAGTCTAAGGAAGTGAATGCTCTTCAAAATAAGAGCAAGCAACAACAACCCTAAACATTTCTTAGCTTAGATTCTCAAAATGTGAAAATGTGATGCTTTTCTTTGTCTCATATGACTGAATATTCTTGGGGGATGTTTTTGGATAAAACGAGCAATCCGAAAAAGTCAGCATAGCCTTGGTGGACAAAATAAACAGCCATTTCTATGGACAAAACGATTACTAGTTGCAGGACTTTAAAGAATTGTGCCCGATAGGGCTGTGCAATTAATCGAAATTTAATCGTGATCATGATTTCGGCTCCCAATGATCACAAAAACAGAATAATCGAGAAAAACAATCATTTAGCTCATTACCTTTTTGCAAGTAAACTCTTATTTTCTCTTGTTTACTGAATGAAAAAATAAAGTTTAAATAGGACAAGTATTGAGGCAAATTTCACAGTTGTATCTGTTTTTTACTGTTGATTTCTGTTGATTTCTGTAACTTTTAAGTTCAGTAATTACTCTCCAGAAGTCAACGAGTAATCGTGTTAAATTATCGTGATTTCAATACTGACTGAAATAATCGTGATTTATATTTTTTTCCATAATCGAGCAGCCCTAGTGCCCATAATCGAGCAGCCCTAGTGCCCATAATCGAGCAGCCCTAGTGCCCATAATCGAGCAGTCCTAGTGCCCGACATACTGTATATGTAGTGAGCCATTCGTACTGCTCCACGTGCCACCTTTTTGGAGTATATTTTTAATTATTTCTAACTGGTATTTTGGCTTGAATTCCTAAAAGACACAGTGGAAATGGAGCTTATTGTCTTATTGTCTTTTGTTATTTCCACAGTGGTTCTGCCTCATTAGACAGTGTGTATACACAGAGGAAAGGTTTCAGGAAAGATGGGAGAGGAAGCAGCAACATGTAACCTTGGAAAGAAAATGAGTCCAACACAAACACAATGACAATTTTCTGTGTCTGAATGAAGGTAGAAAAGTTGGCTCGTTAAGTTTCTATTACGTGAGCAGCGAGTGTGTGTCTGAACATGGCCTGTGTGTTTGGACTCAGCGGGGCGGAGTATTTTTCCCTCTCTCCGGTTTCCACCCTGCAGAGTTGTACTGTATGCAGGTCAGCGTACTGCAGGTATTTGTCATAGTGACCCTCTTTCTCCGTCTGCAGAGCTGCCGTTACAGAAATGCAAACAGACAGACTCTGTGTGTGTGTGGACAGTTGGGTCTCCCACTGTTTGCTACCTAACATCCGCATTAGTATTTCACACCGAGTCTGGGCCACGGTTGGGAGCGTGCGTGTCTGGATAAAGACGCACTTTAATTCAGACGCTGTCCGTTCGGTCAGTCAAAGGAAGTGAATGCTCTTCAAAAATAAGAGCAAGCAACAGGGGCGGAGCCCGGAATCTTTTAAGGTTTTAAAATAACTTCAACTTGGTGTCGATTCCCCCTCAGTCTCTCTGACTGGACCGGAAAATTAATGCAGCAATCCTAGACCTATGTTATTGGACTTATAGAAACAGAAATATCAGACAGTATCTACCTATGTTATGGGACTTATAGAAACAGAAATATCAGACAGTATCTACCTATGTTATGGGACTTATAGAAACAGAAATATCAGACAGTATCTACCTATGTTATGGGACTTATAGATACAGAAATATGAGACAGTTTCTACCTATGTTATGGGACTTATAGAAACAGAAATATCAGACAGTATCTACCTATGTTATGGGACTTATAGAAACAGAAATATCAGACAGTTTCTACCTATGTTATGGGACTTATAGAAACAGAAATATCAGACAGTATCTACCTATGTTATGGGACTTATAGAAACAGAAATATCAGACAGTATCTACCTATGTTATGGGACTTATAGAAACAGAAATATCAGACAGTATCTACCTATGTTATGGGACTTATACAAACAGAAATATCAGACAGTATCTACCTATGTTATGGGACTTACAGATACAGAAATATCAGACAGTTTCTACCTATGTTATGGGACTTATAGATACAGAAACAGTCTAAGGAAGTGAATGCTCTTCAAAATAAGAGCAAGCAACAACAACCCTAAACATTTCTTAGCTTAGATTCTCAAAATGTGAAAATGTGATGCTTTTCTTTGTCTCATATGACTGAATATTCTTGGGGGATGTTTTTGGATAAAACGAGCAATCCGAAAGAAGTCAGCATAGCCTTGGTGGACAAAATAAACAGCCATTTCTATGGACAAAACGATTACTAGTTGCAGGACTTTAAAGAATTGTGCCCGATAGGGCTGTGCAATTAATCGAAATTTAATCGTGATCATGATTTCGGCTCCCAATGATCACAAAAACAGAATAATCGAGAAAAACAATCATTTAGCTCATTACCTTTTTTGCAAGTAAACTCTTATTTTCTCTTGTTTACTGAATGAAAAAAATAAAGTTTAAATAGGACAAGTATTGAGGCAAATTTCACAGTTGTATCTGTTTTTTACTGTTGATTTCTGTTGATTTCTGTAACTTTTAAGTTCAGTAATTACTCTCCAGAAGTCAACGAGTAATCGTGTTAAATTATCGTGATTTCAATACTGACTGAAATAATCGTGATTTATATTTTTTTCCATAATCGAGCAGCCCTAGTGCCCATAACCTAGTGCCCATAATCGAGCAGCCCTAGTGCCCATAATCGAGCAGTCCTAGTGCCCGACATACTGTATATGTAGTGAGCCATTCGTACTGCTCCACGTGCCACCTTTTGGAGTATATTTTTAATTATTTCTAACTGGTATTTTGGCTTGAATTCCTAAAAGACACAGTGGAAATGGAGCTTATTGTCTTATTGTCTTTTGTTATTTCCACAGTGGTTCTGCCTCATTAGACAGTGTGTATACACAGAGGAAAGGTTTCAGGAAAGATGGGAGAGGAAGCAGCAACATGTAACCTTGGAAAGAAAATGAGTCCAACACAAACACAATGACAATTTTCTGTGTCTGAATGAAGGTAGAAAAGTTGGCTCGTTAAGTTTCTATTACGTGAGCAGCGAGTGTGTGTCTGAACATGGCCTGTGTGTTTGGACTCAGCGGGGCGGAGTATTTTTCCCTCTCTCCGGTTTCCACCCTGCAGAGTTGTACTGTATGCAGGTCAGCGTACTGCAGGTATTTGTCATAGTGACCCTCTTTCTCCGTCTGCAGAGCTGCCGTTACAGAAATGCAAACAGACAGACTCTGTGTGTGTGTGGACAGTTGGGTCTCCCACTGTTTGCTACCTAACATCCGCATTAGTATTTCACACCGAGTCTGGGCCACGGTTGGGAGCGTGCGTGTCTGGATAAAGACGCACTTTAATTCAGACGCTGTCCGTTCGGTCAGTCAAAGGAAGTGAATGCTCTTCAAAAATAAGAGCAAGCAACAGGGGCGGAGCCCGGAATCTTTTAAGGTTTTAAAATAACTTCAACTTGGTGTCGATTCCCCCTCAGTCTCTCTGACTGGACCGGAAAATTAATGCAGCAATCCTAGACCTATGTTATTGGACTTATAGAAACAGAAATATCAGACAGTTTCTACCTATGTTTGGGACTTGTAGAAACAGAAATATCAGACAGTATCTACCTATGTTATGGGACTTATAGATACAGAAATATGAGACAGTTTCTACCTATGTTATGGGACTTATAGAAACAGAAATATCAGACAGTATCTACCTATGTTATGGGACTTATAGAAACAGAAATATGAGACAGTTTCTACCTATGTTACGGGACTTATAGATACAGAAATATTAGACAGTTTCTACCTATGTTATGGGACTTATAGAAACAGAAATATCAGACAGTATCTACCTATGTTATGGGACTTATAGAAACAGAAATATCAGACAGTATCTACCTATGTTATGGGACTTATAGAAACAGAAATATCAGACAGTATCTACCTATGTTATGGGACTTATAGAAACAGAAACAGTCTAAGGAAGTGAATGCTCTTCAAAATAAGAGCAAGCAACAACAACCCTAAACATTTCTTAGCTTAGATTCTCAAAATGTGAAAATGTGATGCTTTTCTTTGTCTCATATGACTGAATATTCTTGGGGGGATGTTTTTGGATAAAAGCGAGCAATCCGAAGAAGTCAGCATAGCCTTGGTGGACAAAATAAACAGCCATTTCTATGGACAAAACGATTACTAGTTGCAGGACTTTAAAGAATTGTGCCCGATAGGGCTGTGCAATTAATCGAAATTTAATCGTGATCATGATTTCGGCTCCCAATGATCACAAAAACAGAATAATCGAGAAAAACAATCATTTAGCTCATTACCTTTTTTGCAAGTAAACTCTTATTTTCTCTTGTTTACTGAATGAAAAAATAAAGTTTAAATAGGACAAGTATTGAGGCAAATTTCACAGTTGTATCTGTTTTTTACTGTTGATTTCTGTTGATTTCTGTAACTTTTAAGTTCAGTAATTACTCTCCAGAAGTCAACGAGTAATCGTGTTAAATTATCGTGATTTCAATACTGACTGAAATAATCGTGATTTATATTTTTTTCCATAATCGAGCAGCCCTAGTGCCCATAATCGAGCAGCCCTAGTGCCCATAACCTAGTGCCCATAATCGAGCAGCCCTAGTGCCCATAATCGAGCAGCCCTAGTGCCCATAATCGAGCAGTCCTAGTGCCCGACATACTGTATATGTAGTGAGCCATTCGTACTGCTCCACGTGCCACCTTTTGGAGTATATTTTTAATTATTTCTAACTGGTATTTTGGCTTGAATTCCTAAAAGACACAGTGGAAATGGAGCTTATTGTCTTTTGTTATTTCCACAGTGGTTCTGCCTCATTAGACAGTGTGTATACACAGAGGAAAGGTTTCAGGAAAGATGGGAGAGGAAGCAGCAACATGTAACCTTGGAAAGAAAATGAGTCCAACACAAACACAATGACAATTTTCTGTGTCTGAACGAAGGTAGAAAAGTTGGCTCGTTAAGTTTCCTACTTTCCTTTTTCGATGTGGTAGACACCCTCCGAGTTTTATGTATTGTGTGTTTATTAGAGTCAGTATTGTGTGTTTATTAGAGCCAGTATTGTGTGTTAATTAGAGCCAGTATTGTGTGTTTATTAGAGCCAGTATTGTGTGTTTGATGGAACCAGTATTTCGTGTCTGTCTTGTCAGACAGAAGGCAGAGACGCAGGGAAGGTAGACAAGTTGGCTCGTTAAGTTTCCTACTTTCCTTTTTCAATGTGGTAGAAACCTCCGAGTTGTTTTGGTGTTAAGTGCAGCCGAGGCGTTCAAAAACCACAGGGGCTTTTTTTAGGCGTCGGTCGGCACAGTTTCTTGCACCATCGTGCCATTTCTCTGACTCACCACCGCAACGGAAAGTGAACTCGTGCCTTTTCTCTGCCACGTCACAGCAGGAATGTCAATCTTTTGGGTGGTTGGTTTCTTGCCAAAAATGTTTGAATCGCCAGGTGTTGCCAAACTGAACCAGTTTGGCTGGTGGTGACCTCACTTCATGCCAGTGTTGTAGCAAAGGGCCACCTTAACCCGAGACCAAGTCATAACCAGGACCGGAGTGTATAGAGACCGAGACAAGACCGAGACTTTGAGGCGCTGAGACTGAGACAAGACCGAGACTTTGAGGGGTTGAGACGGAGACAAGACCGAGACTTTGAGGGGTTGAGACGGAGACAAGATGGAGACTTTGAGGGGTTGAGACGGAGACAAGACTGAGACTTTGAGGGGTTGAGACGGAGACAAGACCGCGACTTTGAGGAGCTGAGACCGAGACAAGAACAAGACTTTGAGGGGTTGAGACTGAGTCTTTGAGGTGTTGAGACGGAGACAAGACCGAGACTTTGAGGGGTTGAGACCGAGAAAAGACCGAGACTTTGAGGGGCTGAGACCGAGACAAGACCGAGACGAGACCTAGACTTTGAGGGGTTGAGACCGAGACGAGACCGAGACTTTGAGGGGTTGAGACCGAGACAAGAACGAGACTTTGAGGCGCTGAGACCGAGACAAGAACGAGACTTTGAGTGGGTGAGACCGAGACAAGAACGAGACTTTGAGGCGCTGAGACCGAGACAAGAACGAGACTTTGAGTGGCTGAGACCGAGACAAGAACGAGACTTTGAAGCGCTGAGACCGAGACAAGAACGAGACTTTGAGGGGCTGAGACCGAGACTTTTACGGGTTGAGACCAAGACAAGACTGAGACTTTGAGGGGCTGAGACTGAGACTTTGAGGAGTTGAGACTGAGACTTTGAGGGGTTGAGACGAGACTTTGAGGGGTTGAGACTGAGACAAGACCGAGACTTTGAGGCGCTGAGACCGAGACAAGACCGAGACTTTGAGGCGCTGAGACCGAGACAAGACCGAGACTTTGAGGCGCTGAGACCGAGACAAGACCGAGACTTTGAGGCGCTGAGACCGAGACAAGACCGAGACTTTGAGGAGCTAAGACCGAGACAAGACCGAGACTTTGAGGGGCTGAGACTGAGACAAGAATGAGACTTTGAGGGGTTGAGACGGAGACAAGACCGAGACTTTGAGGGATTGAGACGGAGACAAGACCGAGACTTTGAAGAGTTGAGACCGAGACAAGAACGAGACTTTGAGGGGCTGAGACGGAGACAAGACCGAGACTTTGAGGGGCTGAGACCGAGACAAGAACGAGACTTTGAGGCACTGAGACAAGACCGAGACTTTGAGGGGTTGAGACGGAGACAAGACGGAGACTTTGAGGGGTTCAGACGGAGACAAGACGGAGACTTTGAGGGGTTGAGACGGAGACAAGACTGAGACTTTGAGGGGTTGAGATGGATACAAGAACGAGACTTTGAGGGGCTGAGACCGAGACAAGACCGAGACTTTGAGGAGCTGAGACCGAGACAAGAACAAGACTTTGAGGGGTTGAGACTGAGTCTTTGAGGTGTTGAGACGGAGACAAGACCGACACTTTGAGGGGTTGAGACCGAGACAAGACCGAGACTTTGAGGGGCTGAGACCGAGACGAGACCGAGACGAGACCGAGACTTTGAGGGGTTGAGACCGAGACGAGACCGAGACTTTGAGGGGTTGAGACCGAGACAAGAACGAGACTTTGAGGCGCTTAGACCGAGACAAGAACGAGACTTTGAGTGGCTGAGACCGAGACAAGAACGAGACTTTGAGGCGCTGAGACCGAGACAAGAACGAGACTTTGAGTGGCTGAGACCGAGACAAGAACGAGACTTTGAGGCGCTGAGACCGAGACAAGAACAAGACTTTGAGGGGCTGAGACCGAGACTTTTACGGGTTGAGACCAAGACAAGACTGAGACTTTGAGGGGCTGAGACTGAGACTTTGAGGAGTTGAGACTGAGACTTTGAGGAGTTGAGACTGAGACTTTGAGGAGTTGAGACTGAGACTTTGAGGGGTTGAGACGAGACTTTGAGGGGTTGAGACTGAGACAAGACCGAGACTTTGAGGCGCTGAGACCGAGACAAGACCGAGACTTTGAGGCGCTGAGACCGAGACAAGACCGAGACTTTGAGGCGCTGAGACCGAGACAAGACCGAGACTTTGAGGAGCTAAGACCGAGACAAGAACGAGACTTTGAGGGGTTGAGACCAAAACAAGACCGAGACTTTGAGGGGTTGAGACCGAGACAAGAATGAGACTTTGAGGGGTTGAGACCGAGACAAGACCGAGACTTTGAGGGGCTGAGACCGAGACAAGAACGAGACTTTGAGGGGTTGAGACTGAGTCTTTGAGGTGTTGAGACGGAGACAAGACCGAGACTTTGAGGGGTTGAGACCGAGACAAGAACGAGACTTTGAGGGGCTGAGATCGAGACAAGACCGAGACGAGACCGAGACTTTGAGGGGTTGAGACCGAGACGAGACCGAGACTTTGAGGGGTTGAGACCGAGACAAGAACGAGACTTTGAGGCGCTGAGACCGAGACAAGAACGAGACTTTGAGGGGCTGAGACGGAGACAAGACCGAGACTTTGAGGGGCTGAGACCGAGACTTTTACGGGTTGAGACCAAGACAAGACTGAGACTTTGAGGGGCTGAGACTGAGACTTTGAGGAGTTGAGACTGAGACAAGACCGAGACTTTGAGGCGCTGAGTCGAGACAAGAACGAGACTTTGAGGAGCTGAGACCGAGACAAGAACGAGACTTTGAGGAGCTGAGACCGAGACAAGAACAAGACTTTGAGGAGCTGAGACCGAGACAAGAATGAGACTTTGAGGGGTTGAGACCGAGACAAGACCGAGACTTTGAGGGGCTGAGACCGAGACAAGAACGAGACTTTGAGGGGTTGAGACTGAGTCTTTGAGGTGTTGAGACGGAGACAAGAACGAGACTTTGAGGGGTTGAGACCGAGACAAGAACGAGACTTTGAGGGGCTGAGACCGAGACAAGAACGAGACTTTGAGGCGCTGAGACTGAGACTTTGAGGGGTTGAGACATTTTTGTCACTTCCAGTTTTTGTCATATTTTTCGGTACTTTTTTGACATTTTTTTCCTACGTTTTTCAACGTTCTATTATCAGTATTTCTTTAAATGCTATAATATTGACTAAAACACCCAAATTCAATGAAAGTAGTGGACCGATCATTTATTTAACTTGTGAAGAGTTATTTTGTTTCAAAATTCGGTTGAAAGAAACCCAAATTTCTGATATAGAAACTTTTAGAAAATAGCTCCGATTTGACCCGAAGACCACACAAGGGTTAAAAGAAAAAGACAAAAATGTGTTGATTGTATTATTGCATGGGTCATATAGTCTTTTTAATTAAAGTTTGGGCCTCATAAAGCCCTAAAAAAGTCGGAAAAAAAGGTGCTTTGCTATCACAGAAAAAAAAGAAGTCAAAAAAGTTGGGAAAAAAGCAACAAAAATGGGTTAAAAAATGTTTAAAGAAAGCACCGAATAGGTTGTAGAAAGTGACAAAAACACAATTTTTAGGCCTTTATTTTCGGAGAGAGAGAGAGAGAGAGAGATATTTTTTGGTCAATATTGAAATCACGATAATTTAAACACGATTACTCGTTGACGTCTGGAAAGATGTTGCAATTATTGAACTTAAAAAAACTGTGAAAAAGGTTAAATAAACCCTCCTGTTGTCCTCGAGTCAAATTTGGCCACCCAAAAAATAAAAAATAAATTAGAAATCAGAAATTTTGGGTTCCTTTCAACCAAATTTATCCCAAAAATGTTCATACAACGCTCCTCACAAGTCAAATAATTGATCAGTTCACTTCTCTCTTTGAATTTTTCAATTTCGGTGTTTTATTCAATTTCATATAATTTGAGAAAAACTAATTGATTTAAAGAACGTTGTGGAAAAAAAGGGACAAAAAGTGTAGAAAAAGATACCCAAAAACAACAAAAGTAGCGTGGTCAACGGCAAGACAACACAAGGGTTAAATAAATCAACAGTAACAAAAAAACACATACAACTGTGAACTTTACGTTAATACTTTTCCTGTTGAAACTTTATTTAAGAGAAAATAAGAGTCTACTTTGCAAAACGTAATGAGCTAAATAATTGTTTTTCTCGATTATTCTGTCTTTGTGATCATTGGGATTAAATTTCTATTAATCGCACAGCCCTAGAGCTAAATATCGGACAGTATCTACCTATGTTATGGGACTTATAGAAACAGACATATCAGACAGTATCTACCTATGTTATGGGACTTATAGAAACAGACATATCAGACAGTATCTACCTATGTTATGGGACTTATAGAAACAGAAATATCAGACAGTATCTACCTATGTTATGGGACTTATAGAAACAGAAATATCAGACAGTATCTACCTATGTTATGGGACTTATAGAAACAGAAATATCAGACAGTATCTACCTATGTTATGGGACTTATAGAAACAGAAATATCAGACAGTTTCTACCTATGTTATGGGACTTATAGAAACAGAAATATCAGACAGTATCTACCTATGTTATGGGACTTATAGAAACAGAAATATCAGACAGTATCTACCTATGTTATGGGACTTATAGAAACAGAAATATCAGACAGTATCTACCTATGTTATGGGTAGGGGTGGGAGATATTGACAAAAATGAATATCTCGATATTTTTTTTTCAATATCTCGATATCGATATTCAGACGATATTTTTGAAATCCTTCTAGAAGTTAAAAGAAGCCCTGTTCGGAGGCTATTTCAGTGGTTCTCTTGGGAAAATGTACAAGCAAGATGAAATCATAACAATAAACAAAGGGCTCTGTTCTGTAACATATTGCACACAACCATGTCCTTATTGGAAGCAGTCCTGGAGCTGGGACAGGGCCGGGTCAGACTAGGTTCTGATAGTCCTTCTACTTGGCTGTATAGTCCTTCTGACCGGGATTTATGCTGGGATCAGGAGTTGGATGTGATCTGACTGGCCCAGGTGAGGGAGAGGCGCAGTTCTGTGTGCTTTTTTGATGTTAGAGTATACATGCTCTAGTGTGTTCTTCCCTCTAGTAACACAATCTACATGCTGAGAGAAAGCTGGAGGGGAACAGACTTTAAGGACGCCTTGTTAAAGTCCCCTGTATCCCGTATCCAGGTGATCGCGCTGCAGTTTGTTCACTATGGTTAGCAGTGAACCAAACTTTTGCTAACGTCAGCATCGGGGGCTATGTAGACGGCAGTGTGCTGTTTTCGTAGTAAATAAAAAGTACAGTATATTACCGACACGGCTCCAGGTCGGGTGAGCCGTGCTGGGCAACGATCCTGCTGTTGTTACTCCATTAATTGTGCACAAAAATGCAGTCCTCCGCCTCTGGTCTTGCCGGAGTTATGTTCTCATTCTGCCGGTAGCTAGGTAGCTCGGCGTGCTAGCGCCGACAACAAGCTGGAGGGGCTCGGTCAGGCTATTTCCTCCGGGATGTTATGAGCCGCCTGGAAGGCTCTCGTAACGGCTGTGTTGTATCGTGGTCCTGTATTGATTAGTTCAGTGTGACTGTACGTACTTGTATAAATAGCTATACACCGACAGGAGAGCCGCTGCACAGTCGCGCACCGCCATCTTTGTTGACATGAGTGAACGTCATAACGCTCAGGTAAGAACCATGTCAATGGTAAGAACTAGTAGCAGCTTACTCTCGTGCGGGACGATCGTGATTTTGTACAAAAAAATACAGTCAAACAAACCCCTACAGTATTAAAATCGCTACATATAATTGTTTAGAAGGTTATAGTGTGCGCTATTTGTTTTCTCTTTAACTTTCTTCAGCTCTTTTCATGTTTGGGGGGTCGGATTGTACAAATTATGAAATATTCGATATCCCAATTTTGCATATCGTCCAGACAACAATTTGGATATTATCGTCTAAACGATATATCGCCCACCTCTAGTTATGGGACTTATAGAAACAGAAATATCAGACAGTTTCTACCTATGTTATGGGACTTATAGAAACAGACATATCAGACAGTATCTACCTATGTTATGGGACTTATAGAAACAGAAATATCAGACAGTATCTACCTATGTTATGGGACTTATAGAAACAGAAATATCAGACAGTATCTACCTATGTTATGGGACTTATAGAAACAGACATATCAGACAGTATCTACCTATGTTATGTGACTTATAGAAACAGAAATATCAGACAGTATCTACCTATGTTATGTGACTTATAGAAACAGAAATATCAGACAGTATCTACCTATGTTATAGGACTTATAGAAACAGAAATATCAGACAGTATCTACTTATGTTATGTGACTTATAGAAACAGAAATATCAGACAGTATCTACCTATGTTATGGGACTTATAGAAACAGAAATATCAGACAGTATCTACCTATGTTATGTGACTTATAGAAACAGAAATATCAGACAGTATCTACTTATGTTATGGGACTTATAGAAACAGAAATATCCACCCTCAGAGTCCCTTCTCGTCCTTGTCGTCTTCTTCTTCCTCCTTCATCAGTCTTCCTCCCCTCTCCGGTTTCTTCCTCCTCTCCAAAACATCCTGCAGTAAAAATAAATGTTTCTAGTTTCCTGTCTTTCCTGTCTCTCTTCCTCACGAGACTCGCTCATTCGTGTGAGGGCAGGCGACCTTAAAGGTTGTCCATATTCTGCTCTCTTTCAGGTTCATAATTTGTATTTTAGAGGTTATATCAGGATAGGTTTACATGGTTTAATTATCAAAAAACAACATATTTTATTTGTACTGCACATTGCTGCAGCTCCTCTTTTCACCCTGTGTGTTCAGCTCTCTGTTTTAGCTACAGAGTGAGACCTCTTTTCTAGGGCTGTCCTCGACTAAAGATGTTCTTAGTCGACTAACACTTAAAGGATTTAGTCGACTAATCGATTAGTTGATTTAATCGACAGAGCTGTGCTCTTTGAGAGGTGGTTAAGACTAGAAAAGCACAATATAAATGTAGTTTATTAACCATCTGTAAAACTGAGTTTCTCCACAATTAATCCTGCAAAAGCACCACTTTAAATCTTGTGTTTACCAGAAATGTATTCATTAGTTTCTTGGAAATAAGTAATTTAAGCATGAATAAGCATAAAAAATGACTAATGGACTAAAGAAATCTTAATCGACTAAGACCAAAACTACCGATTAGTCGACTAATCGACTAAGAGGTGGCAGCACTAATACTTTTCTTCATCTTCTTCTTCTGTAATATCTTTGATTGCACTCGATGCGGCAAAGTGCCATAATGGATTATATAATTATTATTATTATTATTAGGGCTGTCAAAATAACATTACATTACATTACATGTCATTTAGCTGACGCTTTTGTCCAAAGCGACTTACAATTAAGTGCATTCAACTGAGAAGGTCCAAACTCTAGACAACAAGTAGTAAGTGCAAGTACATTAGCTTTAAATAAGCTAAGCTACAAAGAAACGTATAAAAGTGCAGGTTCTAGAGTCTTTTTATTTTTTTTTTTTATATATTTTATCCGAGGTGTAGTCTGAAGAGATGTGTTTTTAGCCTTCGGTGGAAGATGTGTAGGCTTTCAGCCACCCTGATGTCGATGGGGAGCTCGTTCCACCATTTATAACTTTATATATGTTTATATTAAAAAAAATAAGGAGCAGTTCTAGCCACTATTGGACAGTAGAATAAAGGAGGGAGACGAGAACGTGCCGCCTGGATCATTGATTGGAACATTTATACATATATAACATATATAAATATCAGGGCTGCCACCTCTTAGTCGATCAGTCGACTAATCGGTAGTTTTGGTCTTAGTCGACTAAGATTTCTTTAGTCCATTAGTCACTTTTTATGCTTATTCATGCTTAATTACTTATTTCCAAGAAACTTCTGAGCACATTTATGGTAAACACAAGATTTAAAGTGGTGCTTTTGCAGGATTAATTGTGGAGAAACTCAGTTTTACAGATGGTTAATTAACTACATTTATATTGTGCTTTTCTAGTCTTAACCACCTCTCAAAGCGCACAGCTCTGTCAATTAAATCAACTAATCCATTAGTCGACTAAATCCTATAAGTGTTAGTCGACTAAGAATATCTTTAGCCCTACACATATCTTAGCAGAAAGTTGAAAAATGTTGCGTTTACTTCACACAAGAGCAGCCATTAACGATATGAAGTGATGTAATTACGCGACGTGAACGTCATCGAAAAGCAGGGTTTTGGAGGGGAAATCACTTATTTTTTTCTTCTCTTTTTCATCAAATTGCAGTTTTTGCAAGTTCCCGCAATTTAATCGCATAAAATTGCATAAATATCCCGCATTATTCCATCGCATTTTTTAAGAAAACGTGCCGCATAATCAAGGATTTTTGCGCCCGCAACAATCTAGGGCTGCTCCCTCTTAGTGGATTAGTCGACTAATTGGTCATTTTGGTCTTTAGTCAACTCAGATCTCTTTAGTCCATTAGTCATTTTTGATGCTTTTTTGCACTTATTTTCCAAGAAAACATACGAGCACATCTCTGGTAAACACAAGAACTAAAGTGGTGCTTTTAGCACGACTCAGATTTACAGATCTGTCGATTAAATCAACTCATCGATCAGTCGGTACAGCTGAGTGAGTGTTAGATCGACGTTCGAAGTTCTTCAAAATCGAGCACAGCCCTACAGCGACTAAAGAACTTCCCAGTCGACTAACACTCATTCAGCTGTACCGACTGATCGATTAGTTGATTTAATCGACAGATCTGTAAATCTGAGTCACGCTAAAAGCACCACTTTAGTTCTTGTGTTTACGGGAATATGTCGCTGGATGTAGAAACTTCTGAGCACATTTATGGTAAACACAAGATTTAAAGTGGTGCTTTTGCAGGATTAATTGTTGGAGAAACTCAGTTTTACAGATGGTTAATTAACTACATTTATATTGTGCTTTTCTAGTCTTAACCACCTCTCAAAGCGCACAGCTCTGTCAATTAAATCAACTAATCCATTAGTCGACTAAATCCTATAAGTGTTAGTCGACTAAGAATATCTTTAGCCCTACACATATCTTAGCAGAAAGTTGAAAAATGTTGCGTTTACTTCACACAAGAGCAGCCATTAACGATATGAAGTGATGTAATTACGCGACGTGAACGTCATCGAAAAGCAGGGTTTTGGAGGGAAATCACTTATTTTTTCTTCTCTTTTTTCATCAAATTGCAGTTTTTGCAAGTTCCCGCAATTTAATCGCATAAAATTGCATAAATATCCCGCATTATTCCATCGCATTTTTTAAGAAAACGTGCCGCATAATCAAGGATTTTTGCGCCCGCAACAATCTAGGGCTGCTCCCTCTTAGTGGATTAGTCGACTAATTGGTCATTTTGGTCTTTAGTCAACTCAGATCTCTTTAGTCCATTAGTCATTTTTGATGCTTTTTTGCACTTATTTTCCAAGAAAACATACGAGCACATCTCTGGTAAACACAAGAACTAAAGTGGTGCTTTTAGCACGACTCAGATTTACAGATCTGTCGATTAAATCAACTCATCGATCAGTCGGTACAGCTGAGTGAGTGTTAGTCGACGTTAGAAGTTCTTCAAAATCGAGCACAGCCCTACAACGACTAAAGAACTTCCCAGTCGACTAACACTCATTCAACTGTACCGACTGATCGATGAGTTGATTTAATCGACAGATCTGTAAATCTGAGTCACGCTAAAAGCACCACTTTAGTTCTTGTGTTTACGGGAATATGTCGCTGGATGTAGAAACTTCTGAGCACATTGAAAGGTCCCGAAATGTCTCCTCGACAACCTTTTGGTCTGTGATAGTTTGGGGGACTG
>JABUOV010000126.1:32500-60000 GCA_025617405.1 Perca schrenkii | reverse complement strand
TGTATGTATGTGTGTGTGTGTGTGTGTGTGTGTGTGTGTGTGTGTGAGTGTGTCTCTGTGTCTCTGTGTGTATCTGTGTGTGTCTCTCTCTGTCTGTGTGTCTCTGTATGTATGTATGTGTGTGTGTGTGTGTGTGTGTGTGTGTGTGTGTCTCTCTCTCTGTCTGTGTGTCTGTGTGTGTCTGTGTGTGTGTGTGTGTGTGTGTGTGTCTCTCTGTCTGTGTGTCTGTGTGTGTGTGTGTGTGTGTGTGTGTGTGTGTGTCTCTGTGTGTGTGTGTGTGTGTGTGTGTCTGTGTGTGTGTCTCTGTGTGTGTGTGTATATGTGTGTGTGTGTGTGTGTCTATTTGTGTGTATATATATATGTGTGTGTCTATGTGTTTCTCTCTCTCTGTCTGTGTGTGTCTCTGTGTGTATGTGTATGTGTGTGTATGTGTCTCTGTGTGTGTCTCTGTGTGTATGTGTATGTGTGTGTATGTGTCTCTGTGTGTGTCTCTGTGTGTGTGTGTGTGTATGTGTCTCTGTGTGTATATATATATATATATGTGTGTGTGTGTGTGTTACTGGTATATATAACCCAGGATAATCTGGATATTGTGGAGCTTTCTGTTCCAGCTTTTGTGTGCAGTGCATCTTTTTTTAAAAGCAGGCCAAACATGCTGCACGGCTATAGGCCACGTTCCTACCGCGCTATTCTTAGACTCCAGCTCATCCTACAGGGGTGTGTGTGTGTGTGTGTGTGTGTGTGTGTGTGTGTGTGTGTGTGTGTGTGTGTGTGTGGGAACGTTAAAGATAAGTCAGGTCAGTCGGCTGTGTCATCTGGGACGCCTCTTGTGCGTCTTTAATGGCACGATGCGGAGGCTTTTTGCAACCGGAGAAACCAAATTCAAGCAGAAGAAAGGTTAAAATGAGTTTATTTTCTTTTCAACACTTCCAGGGCTCCAGACTAACTTTTAAAATTAAAATTTTAGGGGCACAACCAGAAAATGTAGGGGCACACTTGGGCTGGGCGATATTATATCGATATATATCGTGATATGAGACTAGATATCGTCTTAGATTTTGGATATCGTAATATCGTGATATGACATAAGTGTCTTTTCTTGGTTTTAAAGGCTGCATTACAGTGAAGTGATGTACTTTTCTGAACTTGGCCTCTTTTATTTTATAGGCTTTTTATTTAACCCTTGTGTTGTCTTCGGGTCAAATTTGACCCGTTTTCAAAGTTTCTTTATCAGAAATATGGGTTTCTTTCAATCAAATTAACCAAAAATAGCATGGGTGGTTCCCAATTAAGTTCTTCGCAAGTAAAATTAATGATCACTGCTTTCATAGAATTTTGGGTGTTTTATTTAATTTTATTGCATTTGTGTTCTTCCCGGGTCAATTTTGACTTAAATTTTTTAACTCAGAAATTAGGTATAATTTGATATAAATGCATTTTTTTGACCATATATGAAAAAAAATAAGTGTAAAATTAGTGGTAATATGTTGGAAAGAAGTTGTTAAGAAGATGTAACACAGAATTGGGTGATGATTTATACTTCGTGCTTTATAAACTGGCAAAACAGACCGGGTCAATTTTGACCCGGGAGGACAACTAGTGCATGGTCGACAGGAGGAAAACACAAGGGTTAAGATATTTTTTTTATTTAAATGTGCACCTTATGGAGCTTTGATTTAAAAAAAAAAAAGAAAGTTACTCCTGTTGTTATACAGTATTTATGTTGACATTATATTGTTATTTGAACAGCTGAGCATTTAACCAGGTGAAGAAACCTGTTTATTATTTATTCATTTGATTTTGTAACTGTTCACTGTAATAGCCAGTTTCTATGAAACTACATGTGACATGTCATATTTGGCTTTGACTTTGACTGAACATTTGCTCTCACTTTGCGTAAAAAAATATCGGGATATATATCGTATATATCGATATTCAGCCAAAATATATCGGGATATGACTTTTCATCAAGCTAGGTGACGTAGATTGTGTTAAACGGGAGATGTAGTCCACTGGGAGATGTTGTCCACTGGGAGATGTAGTCCACTGAGAGATGTTGTCCACTGAGAGATGTAGTCCACTGAGAGATGTTGTCCACTGAGAGATGTAGTCCACTGAGAGATGTTGTCCACTGAGAGATGTAGTCCACCGGGAGATGTTGTCCACTGGGAGATGTTGTCCACTGGGAGATGTAGTCCACTGAGAGATGTTGTCCACTGAGAGATGTAGTCCACCGGGAGATGTAGTCCACTGGGAGATGTTGTCCACTGGGAGATGTAGTCCACTGAGAGATGTTGTCCACTGAGAGATGTAGTCCACTGAGAGATGTTGTCCACTGGGAGATGTAGTCCACCGGGAGATGTTGTCCACTGGGAGATGTTGTCCACTGGGAGATGTAGTCCACCGGGAGATGTTGTCCACTGAGAGATGTAGTCCACTGGGAGATGTAGTCCACTGGGAGATGTTGTCCACTGAGAGATGTAGTCCACTGGGAGATGTAGTCCACTGAGAGATGTAGTCCACTGGGAGATGTAGTCCACTGGGAGATGTAGTTCACTGGGAGATGTAGTTCACTGGGAGATGCAGTCCACTGGGAGATGTTGTCCACTGGGAGATGTTGTCCACTGGGAGATGTAGTCCACTGAGAGATGTTGTCCACTGAGAGATGTAGTCCACCGGGAGATGTAGTCCAC
Organism: Perca schrenkii; assembly: GCA_025617405.1. Lineage (NCBI taxonomy): Eukaryota > Metazoa > Chordata > Actinopteri > Perciformes > Percidae > Perca > Perca schrenkii. Next base: position 57,307 of record JABUOV010000126.1, on the reverse strand, counting down.
TGGGAGATGTTGTCCACTGGGAGATGTAGTCCACTGAGAGATGTTGTCCACTGAGAGATGTAGTCCACTGGGAGATGTAGTCCACTGAGAGATGTAGTCCACCGGGAGATGTTGTCCACTGGGACATGTAGTCCACTGAGAGATGTAGTCCACTGGGAGATGTAGTCCACTGGGAGATGTTGTCCACCGGGAGATGTAGATCACTGGGAGATGTTGTCCACTGAGAGATGTAGTCCACTGGGAGATGTAGTTCACTGAGTGGTTTCACACTAAACTAAGTGGTCATATGACAAACCTACGGCTAACTGAGACTTTCTTCGGTTGAAAAATAATCTTTTAAATTGACGAACATCATATTTGTAATCCATGGCTCAATTCAAACGGGACACGCATTATGTCGCATTTTTCACGTGTTTTTGGCCCTTTTTTTTAAATGTTTTTGTCGTTTGTTTTCCCCTTTTTCGCGTTTTTTTGTTGATTTATGTTTTTGTTGTCGCATTTTTCAACGTTTTTTTCGCATTTCTCACAGGTTTTTGACTCTTTTTTTTTTAATGTTTTTATCGCCTTTTTTGCAGTGCAGGGGCTGTTTGCTTGTACGTACAGTTACAGATCTCCTACGAGTGTAAAATATCCGAGCAGAGACAGTTTGTGTGTGTGTGTTTTTGCTGATTAATGTCTCGAGATGAACGTGTTGCTGAGTGACTGGTGTGAAAACATCTCACGTTCCCTATTTAAACAGCCACACACACACTCTCTTGTTGCCTTGTGTCGGCTCCAGGAGGCTTTTTGTCAGAAGTCCAGTCAGATTAATTAATGTTGTTTATTAGGGCTGCTCCAAATACCATTTTTTGAGCTACAAAGCTTCGGTAGTAATGAGCATTGAATATTGGAAGCTTCGGAGAGAGGGGGCTGAACATATTATTATCTCTAATAAAGGCAGGAATCTCTATGTGTCTGTTTGTTTGTTTGCATTTTGATTATTTTGAGAACCTTTCATCCAAACGACTTCACAAGGGAGTGCAGCAGTGTCGTATTTGGTGCAATATAAATAGACAGGCCAGACGCGTTCAGAATTAATAAACTTTTAACCTCTCAAGGATCACCGTCTCGTCAACGGGACACTTTGTGACGTCGCTGTAACCTCGATAAAACTTCCACTCAGGAGCGTTTTTATAACTTTAAAGCATTAAATCTTTAAAATATACAGCCATGTACTCAGCAACACGTTCATCTCGAGAAATTGATAAGCAAAAACACACACACACACAAAGACAAAAACCTGTGAAAAATGCGACAAAAACGTTGAAAAAAAAAGGGCCAAAAACATTGCAAAATGCAACAAAAGCGTTTTGAAGAGAAAAACGTTAAAAAAAGCAATAAAAACAATGAAAAAAGGGCCAAAAACACGCGAAAAATGCGACAAAAACGTTAAAAAAAGCAATAAAAACATTGAAAAAGAGCCAAAAACACGTGAAAATGCGACAAAAACGGTGAAAAAAAAATCGACAAAAACTGAAAAAACGGGTCCAAAATGCGACAGAAACGTTGAAAAAAAAAAAGGGCCAAAAATTTGTGAAAAATGGCGGAAAAAAATCTACAAAAACGTTGAAAAAGTTGTTTTGGTTTATTTATTATAATATATATTATTAGTTCATATATATATATATTATTTAAGGCGAAAAAAACGGCGAAATAAAAAAATTGACAAAAACTGAAAAAACGCGTTAAAAAATTCTTGAAAAATATGACAAAAACGTTGAAAAAAAAAGCGACAGAAACGTTGAAAAAAAAAAGGCCAAAAATTCGTGAAAAATGGCGAAAAAATATCTACAAAAACGTTGAAAAAGTTGTTTTGGTTTATTTATTATTATATAAATTATTAGTTTATATATATATATTATTTAAGGCGACGAAAACGGCGAAACAAAAAAATCGACAAAAACTGAAAAAAAGGGTCTAAAACTCGTGAAAAATTCAACAAAAACAGGCGGGGAGAAAAATCGGCACAAATGGCGAAAAAATATCTACAAAAACGTTGAAAAAGTTGTTTGAAAAAAAACTCGAGAAAGGAAACAAAATCTTTTAAAACAACAGGTGCCAAAACATTGTCCTAAACCTCCCGACAAAAAGGTGGATTCCCAGGATGACACGAGTTAAATACAAATACAAAGTTATTAACAGAAAATAAAACAACTCAGCCGTAATCTGAGCACCCGAGAGTGCATCATACCTGTTGTCGTTGTCCTTTCAGCAACAAAGTGGTATTTAGACCAAAACTTGGTTTTCATAAATCCCCAAGAGTCCGAGGAAATGTAATATCCAAGCTTTATATTCCAAAACGATCTCTTTGCCTCACAGTGTTGAAGTTTCTGGCCGAATCACAACGGAAAAACGGGAAACAGTTTTCCATTTCCGCACTTGTTATCGTCGCTACCTTCTCTGCCCAGCTCCCTAAATGCTCGAAGTGGGCGTCATCGTGGACCGACAGTCTCTTCTTTGTTCTTTTTCTTTTTCTTTTGTAGTTTTATTTTGTATTGTTTTAACCTTAGAAGGACTGTATGTGTTTGCAGGTGTTGTATGTCCTGTTCTCTTAAATCAGGGACCATGTTGGAAAAAAGGTTTCTCGCCTTTACATGTTATCCCTTGGCTCCCCTTGTTGTCTTTCTATATCCATAAATCAACCAAAACAAAACAAGTTTTTCAACGTTTTTGTAGATTATTTTTTTTTGCCGTTTTTGTCGCCTTTTTCACGGGTTTTTGGCCCTTTTTTCAACGTTTTTGTCGCATTTTTTTCACGTTTTTTTTGCGCTTTTTATGAAGTTTTTGTAGCCTTTTTTTTAAATTTTGTCGCCTTTCTCGAGTTTTTTTCAACAACTTTTTCAACGTTTTTGTAGATTTTGTTTTCGCCATTTGTGCCGCTTTTTCCCCCCCGCCTTTTTTGTCGCATTTTTTTTTTATGCTTTATGCTTTTTATTGCTTTTTTTCAACGTTTTTGTCGCATTTTTCACAGGTTTTTGGCTTTGTGTGTGTGTGTGTGTGTGTCTGTGTGTTTTTGCTTATTAATTTCTCGAGATGAATGTGTTGCTGAGTGACTGGTGTGAAAACATCACACACTCTCGTTGCCTTGTTTTCGGCTCCAGGAGGCATTTTGTCAGACGTACATTCAGATTAATTAATGCTGTTTATTTAACTCGTGTCATCCTGGGGGGGGGGGACAAACTGTTGAAATGGCGAAAAGTCGGAGGAGTTTGGAAGCAGACTGCCAGGCTGGAGGTTTTTGGCTGCAGTCTGGAAGCTTCTGTCAGGTTTCTGGTCTCTGGTGATGGGGGAGGAGAGGGAGGAGAAGGGGGGAGAAGAAGGGAAAAGGAGGGAGGTCTTTGGTTGGAGCCTGGCTCTTCCACTCATCTGCATCTTATTTGAATTTCCTGCTTGCATAATTCCTCGTTTAATGGGGAACCGCTCGGCAAACGCCACAGCTGTTTCGCCTTTCCTGCCTGGCAAACGGCGAGGGAGGGAAAAAGGGAAAAGGAGGGAGAGGGAGGGAGAGGGAGGAGGGAGGGAGGGAGGAGGGGAGGGAGGTGGGAAGGGAGGTGGGAAGGGAGGGAAGAATGTTTAAAAGAGAAAAAATCTGCAAGTCATGTGGTGCGAAAAATACAGTACAAACATCGTGTGATCCCCCTGAGGATGGAAGAAGGGGAACTGAGTCAAACACACACACACACACACACACACACACACACATACACACACACACACACACACACACACTCCCTGCTTCTCACTGCATGTACACACAGTCACACACAGACACACACACGCACGCACACTCCCTGCATGTACACACACACACACACACACACTCCCTGCTTCTCACTGCATGTACACACAGTCGCACACACACACACACACACACACACACACACACACACACACACACACACACACACACACACACACACACTCCCTGCTTCTCACTGCATGCACACACAGTCACACACACACATACAAACATAAATACACACACACTCTCCCTGCATGTACACACACACACACACACACACTCCCTGCTTCTCCCTACACACGCACACATGCACGCACACACACACGCACGCACACATGCAAGCATACACACACTCACACACATTCGAACAGCACCACACCCCCTTCCCAAGAGGCACACTGAGCATGTGTGAGTCTTTTTTTATTGTTTTATTACATTTTATTTACACTTGGTATGCATTACAAGTATGTGAACAGTAATAGGTCAATTATTTCTACATATAGAAATATATATAATTAATATATATATATATATATATATATATATATATATATATATATATTATATAAAAATCAAATAGAAAACTAACAAAAGAAACTAAAGTAAGTTAACATTAAACATGCCAGGGGAGGGAGCACAATCATACAGTTTTAATGGCTTTTTTTGAAGTAATTGTCCAAATATAGTGTGTGTGTGTGTGTGTGTGTATATATATATATATATATATATATATATATATATATATATATATATATATATATATATATATATATATATATATATATATATATATATATATATATATTGCACCATATCTTACATTAAGCCCTCAGAGGGGCTTAATCTGCATACTGCAATTAACATAGAAAAGAAATTAAATACTGATAACAAAAAGAGAAGAAAGAGAGGTGGGAAAAAAAGCCCAAACTTAAATTTAAAATTACACTAAATAGCAAATTAACAGAATTAATATTAAAGGTAAAAAATAACATTAGGCGTTACATGGGGAAGTTACAGGTAATATTATCCAAGGTGAATCCACAAATACAGTTGCCACACTTTATTTGGGTGTGTATACATTTTAGGAAAGGATTAGTGAGCTCCCCCCCACTTCCCCCCTCCCCCTATCAGCTCTGTGATTGGTCGGTGACAGCCTTGAGCGGACTTCAGCCAGCCGCATTAGTGTGTTGACGCATTCAGAGCCCTATTAGAGGTTGTTAGTCTGATAGTCCGCTCATTAGCAGAGCCAGGCTGGAGTTTGAACCCTGCCACACAGACGCTTTAATCAATAACAGAATGGTTGTATATGCGGGCGTTTATATGGCGTTTGTATGGCGTTGATGCCGAGACGTGTCGACAGCTGACGAGGTTTCCCGGATAAACACACCTGTGGGACAGTGACAAAAACCTTGAAAAAAGTGACAAAAAAGTGACAAAAACATCGAAAAAAGTGACAAAAATCTTGAAAAAATTGACAAATAATGGAAAATGTGACAAAAAAGTGACAAAAATGTTGGAAAAAGTGACAAAGAATTGACAAAAACATCGAAAAAAGTTACAAAAATGTTGAAAAAAGTGACAAAAGTGACAAGAACATAAAAGAAAGACAAAAACGTTGGAAAAAGTGACAAAAATGTTGAAAAAAGTGACAAAAAAGTGACAAAAACATAGAAAAGTGCCAAAAACGTTGGAAGATGTGCCAAAAACGTTGGAAGATGTGCCAAAAACGTATATGGCGTTGATGCCGAGACGTGTCGACAGCTGACGAGGTTTCCCGGATAAACACACCTGTGGGACAGTGACAAAAACCTTGGAAAAAGTGACAAAAACCTTGAAAAAAGTGACAAAAATAATGGAAAAAGTGACAAAAAAATGACACAAACGTTGAAAAAAGTGACAAAAAAGTGACAAAAACATAAAAAAGTGCAAAAACGTTGGAAGATGTGCCAAAAACGTTGGAAGATGTGCCAAAAACGTTGGAAGATGTGCCAAAAACGTTGGAAGATATGCCAAAAACGTTGGAAGATGTGCCAAAAACGTTGGAAGATGTGCCAAAAACGTTGGAAGATGTGCCAAAAACGTTGGAAGATATGCCAAAAACGTTGGAAGATGTGCCAAAAACGTTGGAAGATGTGCCAAAAACGTCGAAAAAGTGCCAAAAAAGTGCCAAAAACGTCGAAAAAGTGCCAAAAAAGTTCCAAAAACGTATATGGCGTTGATGCCGAGACGTGTCGACAGCTGACGAGGTTTCCCGGATAAACACACCTGTGGGACAGTGACAAAAACCTTGGAAAAAGTGACAAAAAAGTGACAAAAACCTTGAAAAAAGTGAAAAAAACCTTGAAAAAAGTGACAAAAACCTTGAAAAAAGTGACAAAAATAATGGAAAAAGTGACAAAAAAATGACACAAACGTTGAAAAAAGTGACAAAAAAGTGACAAAAACATAAAAAAGTGCAAAAACGTTGGAAGATATGACAAAAACGTTGGAAGATGTGCCAAAAACGTTGGAAGATATGACAAAAACGTTGGAAGATGTGCCAAAAACGTTGGAAGATATGACAAAAACGTCGAAAAAGTGCCAAAAAAGTGCCAAAAACGTATATGGCGTTGATGCCGAGACGTGTCGACAGCTGACGAGGTTTCCCGGATAAACACACCTGTGGGACAGTGACAAAAACCTTGGAAAAAGTGACAAAAAAGTGACAAAAACCTTGAAAAAAGTGACAAAAACCTTGAAAAAAGTGACAAAAATAATGGAAAAAGTGACAAAAAAATGACACAAACGTTGAAAAAAGTGACAAAAAAGTGACAAAAACATAAAAAAGTGCAAAAACGTTGGAAGATGTGCCAAAAACGTTGGAAGATGTGCCAAAAACGTTGGAAGATGTGCCAAAAACGTTGGAAGATGTGCCAAAAACGTTGGAAGATGTGCCAAAAACGTCGAAAAAGTGCCAAAAAAGTGCCAAAAACGTCGAAAAAGTGCCAAAAAATTTCCAAAAACGTATATGGCGTTGATGCCGAGACGTGTCGACAGCTGACGAGGTTTCCCGGATAAACACACCTGTGGGACAGTGACAAAAACCTTGGAAAAAGTGACAAAAACCTTGAAAAAAGTGACAAAAATAATGGAAAAAGTGACAAAAAAATGACACAAACGTTGAAAAAAGTGACAAAAAAGTGACAAAAACATAAAAAAGTGCAAAAACGTTGGAAGATGTGCCAAAAACGTTAGAAGATGTGCCAAAAACGTTGGAAGATATGACAAAAACGTTGGAAGATATGCCAAAAACGTTGGAAGATGTGCCAAAAACGTTACGTTGGAAGATGTGCCAAAAACGTTGGAAGATATGACAAAAACGTCGAAAAAAGAAAGCTGAAAAAAAGCATCAAACATGACTAATGGACCAAAGAAATCTGAGTTGACTAAAGACCAAAACCACCGATTAGTCGACTAATCCACTAAGAGGGAGCAGCCCTAAATATTAGAGGAATATCAACTTCCGTTAGCCGTGGAAACAGCTCAGTCTGAGCATTGTCTTTACAGAATAAGGAGCCAATACCTGAATAATATTATGTGCATGTAAACGTCATAAGTGATTTTGCTGCCAGAGAGGAAGGGCAGAGCTAACACAACATACTCGCTACTTCACCTCACTTGTGTTTTTCTTTCTGCCCTGTCGCTGATTATGGTACTTTAAAACATCTTCGCCCCTGATTGCTGCAATTTGCATCCAAAATAGTGAGCTCCTTCTTAGAGACATTACTGATGCACATCTTTATTAGACGTACGCTTTCAGAGGATGTTATTACCTTCAATGTCCATCCATAAATCTGTTAAAGAGCTCATTTTATGCTCATTTTCAGGTTCATAATTAACATAACATGAATAGAGGTTCTACCAGAATAGGTTTACATGGTTTAATCTTCAAAAAACACCATATTTATGTTGTACTGCACATTGCTGCAGCTCCTCTTTTCACCCTGTGTTGAGCTCTCTTTTTTAGCTACAGAGTGAGACATCTCACTTCTTTTCTATCTTTGTTGGTAGTCGCACATGCTCAGTAGCTACGTAAGGACTACTAGCCAGTCAGAAGCAGAGTATGAGGGCGTGCCCTGACAGTACCTAGGTAAGGACTACTAGCCAGTCAGAAGCAGAGTATGAGGGCCCTGACAGTACCTAGGTAAGGACTACTAGCCAGTCAGAAGCAGAGTATGAGGGCGTGTCCTGACAGTACCTAGGTAAGGACTACTAGCCAGTCAGAAGCAGAGTATGAGGGCGTGCCCTGACAGTACCTAGGTAAGGACTACTAGCCAGTCAGAAGCAGAGTATGAGGGCGTGCCCTGACAGTACCTAGGTAAGGACTACTAGCCAGTCAGAAGCAGAGTATGAGGGCGTGCCCTGACAGTACCTAGGTAAGGACTACTAGCCAGTCAGAAGCAGAGTATGAGGGCCCTGACAGTACCTAGGTAAGGACTACTAGCCAGTCAGAAGCAGAGTATGAGGGCCCTGACAGTACCTAGGTAAGGACTACTAGCCAGTCAGAAGCAGAGTATGAGGGCCCTGACAGTACCTAGGTAAGGACTACTAGCCAGTCAGAAGCAGAGTATGAGGGAGTGTCCCTGACAGTACCTAGGTAAGGACTACTAGCCAGTCAGAAGCAGAGTATGAGGGCGTGCCCTGACAGTACCTAGGTAAGGACTACTAGCCAGTCAGAAGCAGAGTATGAGGGCGTGCCCTGACAGTATCTAAGTAAGGACTACTAGCCAGTCAGAAGCAGAGTATGAGGCCCTGACAGTACATAGGTAAGGACTACTAGCCAGTCAGAAGCAGAGTATGAGAGCGTGCCCTGACAGTACCTAGGTAAGGACTACTAGCCAGTCAGAAGCAGAGTATGAGGCCCTGACAGTACCTAGGTAAGGACTACTAGCCAGTCAGGAGCAGAGTATGAGGGCGTGCCCTGACAGTACATAGGTAAGGACTACTAGCCAGTCAGAAGCAGAGTATGAGGCCCTGACAGTACTTAGGTAAGGACTACTAGCCAGTCAGAAGCAGAGTATGAGGGCCCTGACAGTACCTAGGTAAGGACTACTAGCCAGTCAGAAGCAGAGTATGAGGGCGTGCCCTGACAGTACCTAGGTAAGGACTACTAGCCAGTCAGAAGCAGAGTATGAGGGCGTGCCCTGACAGTATCTAGGTAAGGACTACTAGCCAGTCAGGAGCAGAGTATGAGGGCGTGCCCTGACAGTACCTAGGTAAGGACTACTAGCCAGTCAGAAGCAGAGTATGAGGCCCTGACAGTACTTAGGTAAGGACTACTAGCCAGTCAGAAGCAGAGTATGAGGGCCCTGACAGTACCTAGGTAAGGACTACTAGCCAGTCAGAAGCAGAGTATGAGGGCGTGCCCTGACAGTATCTAGGTAAGGACTACTAGCCAGTCAGAAGCAGAGTATGAGGGCCCCTGACAGTACCTAGGTAAGGACTACTAGCCAGTCAGAAGCAGAGTATGAGGGGGTGCCCTGACAGTACCTAGGTAAGGACTACTAGCCAGTCAGAAGCAGAGTATGAGGGCGTGCCCTGACAGTACCTAGGTAAGGACTACTAGCCAGTCAGGAGCAGAGTATGAGGGCGTGCCCTGACAGTATCTAGGTAAGGACTACTAGCCAGTCAGAAGCAGAGTATGAGGGCGTGCCCTGACAGTATCTAGGTAAGGACTACTAGCCAGTCAGGAGCAGAGTATGAGGGCATGCCCTGACAGTACCTAGGTAAGGACTACTAGCCAGTCAGAAGCAGAGTATGAGGGCATGCCCTGACAGTACCTAGGTAAGGACTACTAGCCAGTCAGGAGCAGAGTATGAGGCACAAGTAGACACAGTTTTCTGTGCGTGTTTTGAGCCCCTTGAACCGTTATTTTTACGATATTTGGGGATTGTGTTGTCTTTCATATTTTTTTTTAAAGGGGGAACAAATCTACCTATTCTAAAAATTGGACACACACACACACACACACACATACACACACACACACACACACTCTCCCTGCTTCTCACTGCATGTACACACACACACACACACACATACACACACACACACACACACACACTCTCCCTGCTTCTCACTGCATGTACACACACACACACATACACACACACACACACACACACTCTCCCTGCTTCTCACTGCATGTACACACACACACACACACACACACACACACACACACACACTCTCCCTGCTTCTCACTGCATGTACACACACACACACACACACACACACTCTCCCTGCTTCTCACTGCATGTACACACACACACACACACACACACACACACACACACACACACACACACACACACTCCCTGCTTCTCACTGCATGTATACACACACACACACACACACTGACACACACACACTCCCTGCTTCTCACTGCATGTACACACACACACACACACACACACACACACACACTCCCTGCTTCTCACTGCATGTATACACACACACACACACACACACACACACACACACAACCCCCACACACACACACACTGACACACACACACACACTCTCCCTGCTTCTCACTGCATGTACACACACAGGCACACACACACACAGCCCCCCACACACACACACACAACCCCCCACACACACACACACACCCCCCACACACACACACACACACACACAACCCCACACACACACACACTGACACACACACACACACACTCTCCCTGCTTCTCACTGCATGTACACACACAGGCACACACACACACAGCCCCCCACACACCCACACACACAACCCCCCACACACACACACACACGCGCGCGCACAGACACACACACACACACACACACACACACACACACTCCCTGCTTCTCACTGCATGTATACACACACACACACACACACAATCTCCCTGCTTCTCACTGCATGTACACACACAGGCACACACACACACACCCCCCCCACACACACACACACACAACCCCCCACACACACACACACGCGTGCACAGACACACACACACACACACACACACACACAATCTCCCTGCTTCTCACTGCATGTACACACACAGGCACACACACACACAACCCCCCACACACACACACACACGCGCGCACAGACACACACACACACACACACACACTCCCTGCTTCTCACTGCATGTATACACACACACACACACACACACACACACACACACACACACAATCTCCCTGCTTCTCACTGCATGTACACACACACACACACACACACACACACTGACACACACACTCTCCCTGCTTCTCACTCCATGTACACACAAGCACACACAAGCACACACACACACACACACACACACACACACACACACACACACACACACACACACACACACTGACACACACACTCTCCCTGCTTCTCACTCCATGTACACACAAGCACACACACACACACACACACACACACACACACACGATGTCCGTCAATAAATCTGCTTGGAAATCCTATAAAAAAGAACTTGCCTGAGGATCATCAGGTTTTTAGGTTTTCTGTAGAATCAGAGTAGCCTCGTTGCTAGTTGTCTGTAATCTCATAAATACGTTGCAAACTGGAGCTGCTAACAGCTGATTTTGCACACTTTAAATGCTGCCATTTTGTCAAAAATGTAAACAAATACTGGCTAAATGAATGAATGAATGAATGAACGGGGCTCAAGTTGTAGGCCACAGATGCAATGGCTCCATTAGCAAACATTATACTTTCCTCTGCGCCTTAAAACTTAACGAAATTTCCGAAAAGTGAAAGTCTTTCAGGCTGAACTTGTAATCCATTATTGTGGACATTTCAAAATAATATACTTAATATAAATTCATTCTGAAACAGACTCCCAGGATGGCACAAGTTTTTGTTGTTGACTACTGTGTGTGTGTGTGTGTTCTTGTTTAACTACATTCGTGGGGTCACGGGGGAATACAGTATACTTGTGGGGTCCCGACAGCTTTGTGGGGCCCAAAATGCTGGACCCCACGAGTTTAAAGGGCTGTTTGAGGGTTAAGACTTGGTTTTAGGATTAGTGTTAGAATTAGGTTATGGTTAGAGTGAGGGTAAGGGTTAAGGTTAGGCATTTAGTTGTGATGGTTAAGGTGAGGGTAAGGGTTAAGGTTAGGCATTTAGTTGTGATGGTTAAGGTTAGGGTAAGGGTTAAGGTTAGGCATTTAGTTGTGATGGTTAAGGTTAGGGTAAGGGTTAAGGTTAGGCATTTAGTTGTGATGGTTAAGGTGAGGGTAAGGGTTAAGGTTAGGCATTTAGTTGTGATGGTTAAGGTTAGGGTAAGGGTTAAGGTTAGGCATTTAGTTGTGATGGTTAAGGTGAGGGTAAGGGTTAAGGTTAGGCATTTAGTTGTGATGGTTAAGGTGAGGGTAAGGGTTAAGGTTAGGCATTTAGTTGTGATGGTTAAGGTGAGGGTAAGGGTTAGGGTTAGGCATTTAGTTGTGATGGTTAAGGTGAGGGTAAGGGTTAAGGTTAGGCATTTAGTTGTGATGGTTAAGGTTAGGGTAAGGGTTAAGGTTAGGCATTTAGTTGTGATGGTTAAGGTGAGGGTAAGGGTTAGGGTTAGGCATTTAGTTGTGATGGTTAAGGTGAGGGTAAGGGTTAAGGTTAGGCATTTAGTTGTGATGGTTAAGGTGAGGGTAAGGGTTAAGGTTAGGCATTTAGTTGTGATGGTTAAGGTGAGGGTAAGGGTTAAGGTTAGGCATTTAGTTGTGATGGTTAAGGTGAGGGTAAGGGTTAAGGTTAGGCATTTAGTTGTGATGGTTAAGGTGAGGGTAAGGGGTTAAGGTTAGGCATTTAGTTGTGATGGTTAAGGTTAGGGTAAGGGTTAAGGTTAGGCATTTAGTTGTGATGGTTAAGGTGAGGGTAAGGGTTAAGGTTAGGCATTTAGTTGTGATGGTTAAGGTGAGGGTAAGGGTTAAGGTTAGACATTTAGTTGTGATGGTTAAGGTGAGGGTAAGGGTTAAGGTTAGGCATTTAGTTGTGATGGTTAAGGTGAGGGTAAGGGTTAAGGTTAGGCATTTAGTTGTGATGGTTAAGGTGAGGGTAAGGGTTAAGGTTAGGCATTTAGTTGTGATGGTTAAGGTTAGGGTAAGGGTTAAGGTTAGGCATTTAGTTGTGATGGTTAAGGTTAGGGTAAGGGTTAAGGTTAGACATTTAGTTGTGATGGTTAAGGTTAGGGTAAAGGGTTAAGGTTAGGCATTTAGTTGTGATGGTTAAGGTTAGGGTAAGGGTTAAGGTTAGACATTTAGTTGTGATGGTTAAGGTGAGGGTAAGGGTTAAGGTTAGGCATTTAGTTGTGATGGTTAAGGTGAGGGTAAGGGTTAAGGTTAGGCATTTAGTTGTGATGGTTAAGGTTAGGGTAAGGGTTAAGGTTAGACATTTAGTTGTGATGGTTAAGGTTAGGGTAAGGGTTAAGGTTAGACATTTAGTTGTGATGGTTAAGGTTAGGGTAAGGGTTAAGGTTAGACATTTAGTTGTGATGGTTAAGGTTAGGGTAAGGGGTTAAGGTTAGGCATTTAGTTGTGATGGTTAAGGTTAGGGTAAGGGTTAAGGTTAGGCATTTAGTTGTGATGGTTAAGGTGAGGGTAAGGGTTAAGGTTAGGCATTTAGTTGTGATGGTTAAGGTGAGGGTAAGGGTTAAGGTTAGGCATTTAGTTGTGATGGTTAAGGTTAGGGTAAGGGTTAAGGTTAGGCATTTAGTTGTGATGGTTAAGGTGAGGGTAAGGGTTAAGGTTAGGCATTTAGTTGTGATGGTTAAGGTTAGGGTAAGGGTTAGGTTAGGCATTTAGTTGTGATGGTTAAGGTGAGGGTAAGGGTTAAGGTTAGGCATTTAGTTGTGATGGTTAAGGTTAGGGTAAGGGGTTAAGGTTAGGCATTTAGTTGTGATGGTTAAGGTGAGGGTAAGGGTTTAAAGGTTAGACATTTAGTTGTGATGGTTAAGGTTAGGGTAAGGGGTTAAGGTTAGGCATTTAGTTGTGATGGTTAAGGTGAGGGTAAGGGTTAAGGTTAGGCATTTAGTTGTGATGGTTAAGGTTAGGGTAAGGGTTAAGGTTAGGCATTTAGTTGTGATGGTTAAGGTTAGGGTAAGGGTTAAGGTTAGGCATTTAGTTGTGATGGTTAAGGGTGAGGGTAAGAGGTTAAGGTTAGGCATTTAGTTGTGATGGTTAAGGTGAGGGTAAGGGTTAAGGTTAGGCATTTAGTTGTGATGGTTAAGGTTAGGGTAAGGGTTAAGGTTAGGCATTTAGTTGTGATGGTTAAGGTTAGGGTAAGGGTTAAGGTTAGGCATTTAGTTGTGATGGTTAAGGTTAGGGTAAGGGTTAAGGTTAGGCATTTAGTTGTGATGGTTAAGGTTAGGGTAAGGGTTAAGGTTAGGCATTTAGTTGTGATGGTTAAGGTGAGGGTAAGGGTTAAGGTTAGGCATTTAGTTGTGATGGTTAAGGTGAGGGTAAGGGTTAAGGTTAGGCATTTAGTTGTGATGGTTAAGGTTAGGGTAAGGGTTAAGGTTAGGCATTTAGTTGTGATGGTTAAGGTTAGGGTAAGGGTTAAGGTTAGGCATTTAGTTGTGATGGTTAAGGTTAGGGTAAGGGGTTAAGGTTAGGCATTTAGTTGTGATGGTTAAGGTGAGGGTAAGGGTTAAGGTTAGGCATTTAGTTGTGATGGTTAAGGTTAGGGTAAGGGTTAAGGTTAGGCATTTAGTTGTGATGGTTAAGGTTAGGGTAAGGGTTAAGGTTAGACATTTAGTTGTGATGGTTAAGGTTAGGGTAAGGGTTAAGGTTAGGCATTTAGTTGTGATGGTTAAGGTTAGGGTAAGGGTTAAGGTTAGGCATTTAGTTGTGATGGTTAAGGTTAGGGTAAGGGTTAAGGTTAGGCATTTAGTTGTGATGGTTAAGGTTAGGGTAAGGGTTAAGGTTAGGCATTTAGTTGTGATGGTTAAGGTTAGGGTAAGGGTTAAGGTTAGGCATTTAGTTGTGATGGTTAAGGTTAGGGTAAGGGTTAAGGTTAGACATTTAGTTGTGATGGTTAAGGTGAGGGTAAGGGTTAAGGTTAGGCATTTAGTTGTGATGGTTAAGGGTTAGGGAATGCATTATGTCGATGACAAGTCCCCACAAAGATAGTGATACAGATTGTGTGTGTGTTTCCTTGTGTCTGTCTGTCTGTGTGTGTGTGTGTGTGTGTGTGTCCTAGTGTCTGTGTGTCTGTCTGTGTGTGTGTTCGTGTGTGTGTGTTCTTGTTTAACCACATTTGTGGGGTCCAAAACCCGGGACTCCAGTATACTTGTGGGGTGACAATGACAGGTCCCCACAAAGATGGGAGTGTGTGTGTGTGTGTGTGTGTGTGTGTGTTTGCGCACTTGCACCATCCTAATACAATCAATGAAATCTTATTAGATGTCCCTTTCTTTATTTTGTGTGTGTGTGTGCGTGTGTGTACATGCAGTGAGTAGCAGGGAGTGTGTGTGTGTGTGTGTGTGTGTGTGTGAAGCTGATGTTTGAGTCACAGCTGTTGTCTCTGTTTTTATTACTTTCTCAGCAGGTATGGGAAGTCTCTATTCAGCCCGTGTGTGTGTGTGTGTGTGTGTGTGTGTGTGTTATTAGCTTGGGCCGAGCACCGGTCATCCTGACATATTGAGTCCTTTGCCACAAAAAAAACCCAAAAAAACCCCACGCGGTCTCTGGTTTCCTGCATCAATAACTGGGGGAGGAATCTAGCGCTGTCCGGATGTGTAATGAAATCCGAGGTGTCTTTGTTCTCGGTCTGTTGATCTTGAAGTCAGAAAGTGGAGATTGAACTCTTCGGGAAGCTCCGATAGATGTTTCTCTCATTTCAATAAGAGCTCGTACGGTTATAGTCTTATACAGACACACACACACACACACACACACACACACACACACACACACACATACACACACACACCCACCCACACACACACACAAGACATTTCAATAAGAGCTCGTACGGTTATAGTCTTATACACACACACACACACAAGCGCGCGCACACACACACACAGGCACACAGACACACACAGACACGCACACACACACAAGACATTTCAATAAGAGCTTGTACGGTTATAGTGACTGCACACTACTCACTCTACACTATTCACTGCACACTACACACTACACATCACTAGACACTACACATCACTGCACACTATACACTGCACACTAATCACCGCACACTATACACTGCACACTACACATTGCACACTACACATCACCACACTCTGCACACTACTCACTACACATCACTAGACACTACACATCACTACACTCTGCACACTACTCACTCTACACTATTCACTGCACACTGCACACTACACACTCACTACGCATCACTAGACACTACATCACTGCACACTATACACTGCACACTAATCACCGCACACTATACACTGCACACTACACTTTGCACTACACATCACCACACTCTGCACACTACTCACTACACATCACTAGACACTACACATCACTACACTCTGCACACTACTCACTCTACACTATTCACTGCACACTGCACACTGCACACTACTCACTGCACACTGCACACTATTCACTGCACACTGCACACTACACACTGCACACTACACACCACTAGACACTACACATCACTGCACACTACACATCACTAGACACTATACACTGCACACTACACATCACTAGACACTACACACTATACACTGCACACTACTCACTACACACTGCACACTACACAATACTCACTGCACACTGCACACTACTCACTATACACTGCCCAATGCACACTACACACTGCACACTACTAACTACACACTGCACACTACTAACTACACACTACTTACTGTACTCTGCACACTACACATTGCACATTACACATCACTGCACAATACACACTGCACACTACACATTGCACATTACACATCACTGCACACTACACACTGCACGCTGCACATTGCACATTACACATCACTGCACACTATACACTGCACACTACACATTGCACATTACACATCACTGCACACTACACACTGCACACTACACATTGCACATTACACATCACTGCACACTACACACTGCACACTACACATTGCACATTACACATCATTGCACACTACACACTGCACACTACACATTGCACATTACACATCACTGCACACTACACACTGCACACTACACATTGCACATTACACATCACTGCACACTACACACTGCACAATGCATACTACACATTACACAAGACACACCACACACTGCATACTGCACACTACAGACTGCACACTACACAAGACACACCACACACTGCATACTGCACACTACAGACTGCACACTACACAAGACACACTGCACACTACACCCTACACACTACACAAGACACACTGCACACTACACAAAACACACTGCACACTACAGAAGACACACTACACACTACACCCTACACACTACACAAGACACACTGCACACTACACAAACCACACTGCACACTACAGAAGACACACTACACACTACACAAGACACACTGCACACTACACAAAACACACTGCACACTACAGAAGACACACTACACACTACAAGACACACTACACACTACACAAGACACACTGCACACTACACAAACCACACTGCACACTACACACTGCACACTACACAAGACACACTGCACACTACACACTACACACACACTGCACACTACACACTACACACTACACACTTCACACTACACAAAACACACTGCACACAACAGAAGACACACTACACAAGACACAATGCACGCTGCACCCTACACACTGCACAAGACACACTGCACACTACACAAGACACACTGCACACTACACAAAATACACTGCACACTACATACCGCACACTACACAAGACACACTGCACACTACACAAGACACACTGCACACTACACAAAACACACTGCACACTACACACTACACACTTCACACTTCACACTACACAAAACACACTGCACACAACAGAAGACACACTACACAAGACACACTGCACAAGACACATTACACAAGACACACTGCACACTACACACTGCACACTACACCCTACACAGTACACAAGACACACTGCACACTACACAAAACACACTGCACACTACACAAGACACACTGCACACTACACCCTACACACTACACAAGACACACTGCACACTACACCCTACACAGTACACAAGACACACTGCACACTACACAAGACACACTGCACACTACACAAAACACACTGCACACTACACAAGACACACTGCACAAGACACACTGCACACTACACACTGCACACTACACAAGACACACTGCACAAGACACACTGCACACTACACACTGCACACTACACAAGACACACTGCACACTACACAAGACACACTGCACACTACACAAGACACACTGCACACTACACACTGCACACTACACAAGACACACTACACAAGACACACTACACACTGTACACTACACAAGACACACTACACAAGACACACTGCACAAGACACACTGCACACTACACAAGAAACACTGCACACTACACACTACACACTGCACACTACACACTGCACACTACACAAGACACACTACACAAGACACTCTACACAAGACACACTACACACTGCACACTACACAAGACACACTACACACTGTACACTACACAAGACACACTACACAAGACACACTACACAAGACACACTACACACTGCACACTACACAAGACACAATGCACACTACACACAGAAACACTATAGACTGCACACTACACACTGCACACTACATCTCACTGCACACTACACAATACTCACTACACACTGCACAGTAAACACGGAAACACTATACACTGCATAATACACACTGCACAAGACACACGCTGCACACTACACATCACAGCACACTACACAATACTCACTATACACTGCACACTACACAATACACACTACACACTACTCACTACACACTACATGTTTGGGTTGCCCTGGATTTAAGGCTGATTACATCATTTGTTTACATCGTTGTATTATTCATGCTGTTGGGTGCTATGGAAACGGGACAGACAGACAGGCAGACAGGCACACAGACAGGCAGGCAGGCAGACAGGCAGGCAGACAGGCAGGCAGACAGGCAGACAGACAGGCAGGCAGACAGACAGGCAGACAGGCACACAGTTAGACAGGCACACAGGCAGACAGGCAGGCAGACAGGCACACAGACAGACAGGCAGGCAGACAGGCACACAGACAGGCAGGCAGACAGGCAGGCAGACAGACAGGCAGACAGACAGGCAGGCAGACAGGCACACAGACAGACAGGCAGGCAGGCAGACGCCTGCTCTCTAAAGAAGAAGAATAATTAATTAGGCCGGCTGGCTCGTTAGTACGCTTTGTAAGCACCAATTAAGATATGCAAAACATCCAGATGAGCGTGTACACAGAGGTGTGGACGGGAAACTAGATTTAGGACTCGTCCTCTGTTGCCGTGGCGACTGATGCGTTAATCTGCGTCACGTTACGTAATAATAAAACACGATATATCGTACGTTCACAGTGTGAGGCTCCGAAAAAGCTCTCGATAAAAAAAAGGAACGTACGGTAGAATGGCTTGGTGAATAGAGGGATGATTTATGCATGCAATGGTTTCCTGTGAGGAAAGCAAGGGGGAATGAGAGGGGAAGGGGGGGAAACACCAGAGCAGGGGGAATGAGAGTGAGAGGGGAAACACCAGAGCAGGGGGAATGAGAGTGAGAGGGGGGGAAACACCAGAGCAGGGGGGAATGAGAGTGAGAGGGGGGAAACGCCAGAGCAGGGGGGAATGAGAGGGGGGAAACGCCAGAGCAGGGGGAATGAAAGGGAGAGGGGGAAATGCCAGAGCAGGGGGGAATGAGAGGGGGAGGGGGAAATGCCAGAGCAGGGGGGAATGAGAGTGAGAGGGGGAAACACCAGAGCAGGGGGAATGAGAGGGGGGAAACTCCAGAGCAGGGGGAATGAGAGTGAGAGGGGGAAATGCCAGAGCAGGGGGAATGAGAGTGAGAAGGGGAAATGCCAGAGCAGGGGGAATGAGAGGGGGAGGGGGAAACGCCACACAGACACACACACACACAAACAGAAACACACACAGACACACACACACAGACACACACACACACACACACACACACACACACAGACACACACACACAGACACACACACAGACACACACACACACAGACACACACACACACACACAGACACACACAGACACACACACACACACACATAGACACACACACACACACAAACACACACACAAACAGAAACACACACAGACACAGACACACACACACACAGACACACACACAGACACACACACACACACAGACACACACACACACAGACACACACACACACACACACACAGACACACACACACACATAGACACACACACACACACAGACACACACACACACAGAGCCTGGTCAGTGATTGGCTGGTGATGGATGAGGTCAGTCCTGAGGGGAATCCAGACTCTCTGGAAAAGACCTGTTGTTGTTTTTGTTGTTCTCTCTCTCTCTCTCTCTCGGATGATCTCATCCACACACACACACACACACACACACACACACACACACACACACACACACACACACACACACACACACACACACACTCTCTGGGGAAAGCACTGCCGGTGATTCCCTCTTAAAGGAGCTTCAGAACGTGTTTTTGGCTCCAAAATAACCTTAGCCATCCAGCATTTAGAAATGGAAGAAGAAGGGCTTTCTGTTGAACTCGTGCCCACCTTACCTCTCTGTAAGGTGGGCATAAAACATTCACAATTAGACAAAACAGTTAACAAAACAACTTGAGGAGACCTCAGGAAAAACACACATAATCAGACATACATACTTACACACTAACAAACAAAAGCAAAGCTCTCCTTCACACCAAAACCACCCATATCCTCCCCATTTAAACCATTAAATATTAGACAGTAAACAGTGAAGGCCATTCATATACAGTTAAAAAAATAAATAATATATATAACAAAAAAATAAAAAATAAAAAAATATATATATAAAATAAAAAATGAAAATACAAAAAATAATAATAATAATAATAAAAATAAATAAATAAGTAGATGAATAAATAAAATATACACAGACACACACACACACATACACACACACACAGACACACACACACACACACACACACACATACACACACACACACACACAGACACAGACACACACACATACACACACACACACACACACACACACAGACTCATACACACACACACACACACACACACAGACACATACACACACACACATACACACACACACACACACACACACACACACACACACACACAGCACCTGAGATCAGTTACTGTAGGTCTAGGAGCATTTAGTCCTTCGTCCTCAGGATTGGGTCAGTCGTTCGATGGGGTTGGTATTTGATTTGAAAATTTGACATTCAAATTTTTTTGTGCATGGACAAGTGAAACGTAAATGTCCAATAAACGGTTGCGTTTACTTCACACAAGAGTTCACACAAGTTCATTGCATAAATTTGTATACCATTTTTTGAGCTTCGAAGCTTCGGTAGTAACGAGCATCGAATATTCGAAGCTTCGGAACATATTATTATCTCTAATAAAGGCAGGAATCTCTATGTGTTTGTTTGTTTGCATTTTGATTATTTTGAGAACCTTTCATCCAAACGACTTCACAAGGGAGTGCAGCAGTGTCGTATTTGGTGCGATATAGATAGACAGGCCAGACGCGTTCAGAATTAATAAACTTTTAACTTCTCAAGGATCACCGTCTCGTCAACGGGACACTTTGTGACTGGGGGCGTCGCTGTAACCTCGATAAAACTTCCACTCATGAGCGTTTTTATAACTTTAAAGCATTAAATCTTTGAAATATACAGCCATGTACTCAGCAACACGTTCATCTCGAGAAATTAATAAGCAAAAACACACACACACACACAAAGCCAAAAACCTGTGAAAAATGTGACCAAAATATTGAAAAAAAAGGGCCAAAAACACGTGAAAAATGTGACAAAAACGTTGAAAAAAAGCAATAAAAACAATGAAAAAAAGAGCCAAAAACACGTGAAAAATGTGACAAAAACGTTGAAAAAAAGGGGCCAAAAACCTGTGCAAAACGGCGAAAAAAAAAAAATCGACAAAAACTGAAAAAAACGGGTAAAAAATTTGTGAAAAATGCGAGCAAAATAAAAACATTTGGAAAAAAAAGGGCCAAAAATTCGTGAAAAATGGCGAAAAAACATCTACAAAAACGTTGAAAAAGTTGTTTTGGTTTATTTATTATTATAAATATTATTAGTTTATATATATTATTTAAGGCGACAAAAACGACGAAACAAAAAAAATTGACAAAAACTTCCACTCATGAGCGTTTTTATAACTCTAAAGCATTAAATCTTTAAAATATACAGCCATGTACTCAGCAACACGTTCATCTCGAGAAATTAATAAGCAAAAACACACACACACACACAAAGCCAAAAACCTGTGAAAAATGCGACAAAAACGTTGAAAAAAAAGGGCCAAAAACACGTGAAAAATGTGACAAAAACGTTGAAAAAAAGGGCCAAAAAAACGTGAAAAATGTGACAAAAACGTTGAAAAAAGCAATAAAAACAATGAAAAAAAGAGCCAAAAACATGTGAAAAATGTGACAAAAACGTTGAAAAAAAGGGCCAAAAACCTGTGAAAAACGGCGAAAAAAAAAAATCGATAAAAACTTAAAAAAACGGGTAAAAAATTCGTGAAAAATGCGAGAAAAAAACATTGGAAAAAAAAGCGACAAAACGTTGAAAAAAAGGGCCAAACATTTGTGAAAAATGGCGAAAAAACATCTACAAAAACGTTGAAAAAGTTGTTTTTGGTTTATTTATTATTATAAATATTATTAGTTTATATATATTATTTAAGGCGACAAAAACGACGAAACAAAAAAATTGACAAAAACTTCCACTCATGAGCGTTTTTATAACTCTAAAGCATTAAATCTTTAAAATATACAGCCATGTACTCAGCAACACGTTCATCTCGAGAAATTAATAAGCAAAAACACACACACACACACAAAGCCAAAAACCTGTGAAAAATGCGACAAAAACGTTGAAAAAAAAGGGCCAAAAACACGTGAAAAATGTGACAAAAACGTTGAAAAAAAGGGCCAAAAAAAACGTGAAAAAATGTGACAAAAACGTTGAAAAAAAGCAATAAAAACAATGAAAAAAAGAGCCAAAAACACGTGAAAAATGTGACAAAAACGTTGAAAAAAAGGGCCAAAAACCTGTGAAAAACGGCGAAAAAAAAAAATCGATAAAAACTTAAAAAAACGGGTAAAAAATTCGTGAAAAATGCGAGAAAAAAAACATTGGAAAAAAAAGCGACAAAACGTTGAAAAAAAGGGCCAAACATTTGTGAAAAATGGCGAAAAAAAATCTACAAAAACGTTGAAAAAGTTGTTTTGGTTTATTTATTATTATAAATATTATTACTTTATATATATATTATTTAAGGCGACAAAAACGACGAAACAAAAAAAATTGACAAAAACTGAAAAAACTGGTCAAAAATTCTTGAAAAATTAATTAAAAATTAAATCTTCAAAATATAAAGCCATGTACACAACTGTTACAAAGTAAGAGAAAATAAAACAATTCAGCTGTAATCTGAGCAGCCGAGAGTGCATGCATACCTGTTGTCGTTGTCCTGTCAGCAACAAAGTGGTACAAAGTGGACCAAAACTTGATTTTCATAAATCCCCAAGAGTCCGAGGAAATGTAATATCAGAGCTTTATATTCCAAAACACCAAAACCACCCATATCCTCCCCATTTAAACCATTAAATATTAGACAGTAAACAGGGAAGGCCATTCATATACAGTTAAAAAAAAAGAATAATAAAAAAAATATACATAACAAAAATATTAAAATAAAAAAATATATATATATACATAAAAAATAAAAATGAAAATACAAAAAAAATAAATAAATAATAATAATAAAAATAAATAAATAAGTAGATGAATAAATAAAATATACACATACACACACAAACACAGACACACACAAAAACAAAAACGATCTCTTTCGCCTCACAATGTAGAAGTTTCTGGCCAAATCACAACGGAAAAACGGGAAACAGTTTTCCATTTCCGCACTTGTTATCGCCGCTAGCTTCTCTGCCCAGCTCGCTAAATGCTAGAAGTGAGAGATAAATGCAGAAAATAAATAAACCAAAATAAAAAATAAAGAAAAACGAATATTCGAATGTCAAATTTTTAAATCGAATACCAACCCACCAACCGAATATTCGAATATATTCGGATCCAGCCCTAATAAATTTGCATAAATATCCCCCATATTCCATCGCATTTTTTAAGAAAACGTGCCTCATAATCAAGGATTTTTACCCCCCGCAACAATCACAAAAAAAACCAACTCAGCACTTCTCTGGAAGGACTGGTTAATGTTGATAGTGTTTGGAAGCCTTCAATGCTTTGTTCATATTCTGCATTAGCAAAAACGCACACACACACAAAACAGTTATTAAAATTAAATAAAATGAGAAATCTTTACCCAGACAAGTGACTTTTTGTGCACAGACAAGTGAAACGTAAAATGTCCAAAGGACAAGTGGCCTGAAAAAGGTAATGTGGAGCCCTGGTGTTGAGAGGTCGAGACTTTTTTAGTCTTTTTCCAAAAGTTCTTCTCGTGTACGCAAGGGCATTACTCGTGCTTGTTTACTGGGTCAGGTTCTGTAAAAGCTGCTTTTCACTGGGATGGGATTATTAAAAATGATTATGAGCTCTGCAGACTTAAAGAGGACAAAGTACTTAATCCTAGAATAAGTTGTTTACACAGAGGCAATTCATAGGCAAAGAAAAGCCTTTAGAATGACAAATGGCAACAACAAATCACATCAAATACACACATAATAGACCAGAAACAGTTGCACAAGGGACTCAAAAGTACATTTAAAAT
>JABUOV010000126.1:5000-30000 GCA_025617405.1 Perca schrenkii | reverse complement strand
TAGTGGTCCCCTAATACTGTATCTGTATCTTATGACCTAATAAGGAGGCGGGCTGAAAGGTGAGGTTTTCTCCGAAGTCGCTGAACTTCTGGTGTTTTATAAAATGCAATTTTTTTTGCCGTTCTCGTGTTGGTTTAATGGCGGCTCTGCAGGGGATTTGAGATGTGGCTCCTCAACCTGAGGAAGGAATCAAGTTAAGTGATGTTTGCTGAGCTGCAGCAGCGGTGGGAGCTCGTCTCGGTTTTTTCTTCTTCATTTTTTTTCATGCAAAGCTGCCGTTTTGTCCGTGTGAACAGCCCAGATTTTAAATTTTCACCTGCAGTGTTAAGAGTGTGTTTTCCAACTAGTGAATGTACCCAGACACTTTCACTGCTCAAGTTGAATGCAGTATAGAGGTGGATGAGTAACGTCTTAGTCATCATGTATTCTTCTTTTGTTCGTTTGTTTTGTCAGTGTATATGTTTTCTTGGAAAAAGACACAAAAACGTCGGAAAAAGACACAAAAATGTCGGAAAAAGCGAAAAAACTTTACAAAAACGTCACAAAGTGCCAAAAATGTCATCATGTATTCTTCTTTTGATTTGTCAATGTGTATGTTTTCTCGGAAAAAGACACAAAAACGTCAGAAAAAGTTACAAAAATTTCGGGAAAAAGTGACAATCGTCGAAAAAAGCCACAAAAACGTTGAAAAAAGCCACAAAAATGTCGGAAAAAGCAATAAAAACTTAGGCAGAAGTGACAAAAACATCACAAAGTGCTAAAAATGTCGGAAAAAGCCACAAAAATGTTGGAAAAAGCCAGAAAAACATCGAAAAAAAGCCACAAAAATGTCGGGAAAAGCAATAAAAACTTAGGCAGAAGTGACAAAAACATCACAAAGTGCCAAAAATGTCAGAAAAAGCCCCAAAAATGTCGGAAAAAGTGACAAAAATCTCGTAAATAGCCACAAAAATGTCTGAAAAAGTGACAAAAATGTCGGAAATAGCCAGCAAATAGGCTAACGATTGTGTCATAACCACGAGACTTACTGTCACACAGTAGAGGAATTACCGTATAGTACAGGAGAAGCTCACAGGCAGTTTGGACTTCCATTAGCTGTTTAGGTTTAATTACTAATGTTAACTAGCATGTTAGTGATCAGTAATTAGCCTGTGTGTATATGTTATCTCTTTACATACATAGATACTTGTAATATGTTATGTGTACTTTTATATCTGGACCTTGAATCTGTAAATAAAGTTTTTTATATATATATATATATATATATATATATATATATATATATATATATATATATATATATATATATATATATATATACCTGAACTTGAGCCTCTGTGCAGTGTTGGGAAAAGTTCACTTTCTACATGAACTATAGTTCAAAGTTCAGTTCACAGATTTTAAAATGAACTAAGTTCAGTTCATAGTTCATACTTCAACATGTTGAACTAAGTTCACAGTTCCCAACAATGAACTAAGTTCATAGTTATTTTTTTCCATATGTTGCCTCGAGCTATTATTGCCACAGCCCACATAGAACCACAGACAGCAATTATTCTATCAGTTTTAACACTGAAAGACTAGCTAAGTTTCCATCCACTTGTCAATCGAATTATCTGAAAAAGTGACAAAAAAATTTCGGAAAAAGTGACAAAAATGTCGGAAAAAGCCACAGAAATGTCGGAAAAAGTGACAGAAAACGTTGGAAAAAGCCACAAAAACGTTGGAAAAAAGTGACAAAAATCAATCATTTATAGATATAGATATATCTATAGATATAGAGATCTATATATATATATATATATATATATAGATGATTGAAAAGTGACAAAAACGTCGGAATAACATCGGAAAAAGTGACAAAAACGTTGAGTGACAAAAATCAATCATATATAGATATATATCTATAGATATAGATAAAATATATATATATATCTATATATAGATATAGATATATTATCTATATATAGATATATATATATATTTATATATATCTATAGATATAGATATATATATATCTATATATATATCTATATATAGATATATATATATCTATATATAGATAATTATATATATTTTTATCTATATCTATAGATATATATCTATATATGATTGATTTTTGTCACTTTTTCCGGACGTTTTTTTTTACTTTTTCAGACGTTTTTGTCACTTTTTCAGACGTTTTTATATCTATAGATATATATCTATATATGATTGATTTTTGTCACTTTTTCTTACGTTTTGTCACTTTTTCAGACGTTTTTTGTCACTTTTTCAGATGTTATTCCGACCTTTTTGTCACTTTTCAATCATCTATATATATATAGATATATATATATATATCTATATATATATCTATATATATATATATATATAGATATATCTATATATAGATATAGATATATCTATAGATATATCGTGCCACCCAGTACAAGCAGCTGTGTAAGAATGGGGGAGACCCAAACAGTGAGAAAGTCTCCGTAGATATATTTGGTAGTAAAGAGTGAAGAGTGGCGAGCCAGCTGGTGTAAATCCCAGAGATGTGTTCACAGCGATGAGTCAGTGACGGGAGGTTTCTGATCAGACGCCTCCGAGGAGAAGCTCCAGACACGATTAATCAAACACAACCAAGCCTCTCGTGCTGTATAAATCAGCATTATGAAAGCACGTTTTGTTAAAAAGACTTTAAGGGAGGGGAAACGGGTCAGATCATCTCGTAAGAATCCATAAAAACTAGCCAACAATAGGCCAAAAGTTTGGACACACCTTCTCATTCAATGTGTTTCCTTTTTATTTTCATGACTATTTACATTGTAGATTCTCACTGAAGGCATCAAAACTATGAATGAACACATATGGAATTATGTACTTAACAAAAAAGTGTGAAATAACTGAAAACATGTCTTATATTTTAGATTCTTCAAAGTAGCCACCCTTTGCTTTTTTTGATAACTCTGTAAACCCTTGGTGTTCTCTCAATGAGCTTCATGAGGTAGTCACCTGAAATGGTTTTACCTTCACAGGTGTGCTTTGTCAGGGTTCATTAGTGGAATTATTTCCCTTATTAATAAAAAAAGCAAAGGGTGGCTACTTTGAAGAATCTAAAATATAAGACATGTTTTCAGTTATTTCACACTTTTTTGTTAAGTACATAATTCCATATGTGTTCATTCATAGTTTTGATTCCTTCAGTGAGAATCTACAATGTAAATAGTCATGAAAATAAAAAGGAAACACATTGAATGAGAAGGTGTGTCCAAACTTTTGGCCTGTACTGTATATTTTCTGTGCTGAATTAATAGCAGGCAGGTTTTTTTGGAAGAGAATGATTTTTCAAAAGAGTGAAGTGAAGGCCCGGGACACATTTTGGTGACAGAAAAAGTGGCACCGCTGGGGGAAAAAACAGTCAGAGGGATAATTTAACAAAAAAAAATAAATAAGAAAAAGATGTGACATTTCATCTCTGCAGATTGAACTTTTGGTGGAGTTAGAAAGTGTAGACGCAGAGTAGTGTGACGAGGAAGAAGAGGAACGAATGATCCGACGGCAGAAAGGACAAAAAGGAGAAGCGAGAGTGTGAGAGAAGAAGGAGGGAGACTTTGATGCTCGATGAGAACTGAAGGAACCAACCCAGCCTCACGGCAGTTCGTGAAACGGTCTCGTAATTGAATCTATTGTTTCGAGGACACGGCAGGGCTGTGCAATTAACTGAATTTCGATTTAAAACGATCACCAAAATAGTATAATTGTTCTGTTTTGCAAGAACAAACTTATTTTGTTGTGTGTTCTGAATCACATCCGCACGTGCTGTATTCACTTACTGTTTAACAGCTTAGTGGGGGTGCATAGGTGTACTGCTCCAAAACCAGCATGAAAAAACATAGCAGTGTTCCCTCAGCATTTAGTTCTGTTGTTAAGCTGTATGTAAATGAGCAGGCACTTTAAATCACCTGTTTCACCTAACGTTACTATTCTTCTTTTGTTTGTTTGTTTAGTCGATGTATATGTTTTCTCGGAAAAAGACACAAAAATGTCAGAAAAAGACATAAAAACGTCGGAAAAAGCCACAAAAATGACGGAAAAAGCCACAAAAATGTCGGAAAAAATAAACAAAAATGTCGGAAAAAGCCACAAAAATGTCGGAAAAAGCCACAAAGACGTCAGAAAAAATAAACAAAAATGTCGGAAAAAGCCACAAAAATGTCGGAAAAAGCCACAAAAACGTCAGAAAAAGCCACAAAAATGTCGGAAAAAAGCCACAAAAACGTCAGAAAAAAGACACAAAAACGTCAGAAAAAGAAACAAAAAATGTCAGAAAAAGCTACAAAATATTTCGGAAAAAGCCACAAAAATATCGGAAAAAGCCTCAAAAACGTCAGAAAAACCCACAAAAACGTCGACACACACACATACAGACACACACACACAGATACATATACACACAGACACATACATACAGACACATATATACACACAAACACACACACATACAGACACACACAGACACATATACACACACAGACACATATATACACACAGACACATATATACACACACACACACACACACATACACACCAACACACAGAGACACACATACAAACACAGACACATATACAGACACACACACACAAACACATACACACAAACACAGACACATATATAGACACACACACAAACACATACACACACACACATACACACACACACAGACACATATATAGACACACACACAAACACATACACACACACACATACACACACACACAGACACATATATAGACACACACACAAACACATACACACACACACACACACACACACACAGACACATATACAGACACACACAAAAACACATACACACAAACACATACACACACACGCACATACACAGACTGTATCAATACAGCGAGTCGCTAGAACCAAAAGTGTAGTTTAGGAGTCATCGGCTACTCTCCGAAAAACTTGAATATTTACGGGATACACACACACACACACACACATACACACACACACACACACACACACACACACACACACACACACACATATACACACACTCACACACACTCACACACACATACACACACTTTGATAAACACATGTATATTATGCTTGAGTAAATAACCCCCCTTTAACAAAACTGCTTAAACTAATAACATTAATATTGAAATAAATCGGCAGGAGAGTCCCACACACACACACACACACACACACACACACACACACACACACACACACACACACACACACACACACACACACACAGATTAGATCTAGATGATCTATTTTATCATTTCGGTGCAATGTGCACTTTAATGGCTTTTAGGGTACCTTTCATGAATAAAGTAATGCTAGTCTGGGTTACTGTACGTTGTGAATGAACATATTCAGCCCTTGGAGCTGCAGCAGATCGGAGTGTGTGAGTGTGTGAGTGTGTGAGTGTGTGAGCCTTAATGTCTCGTTAACTGCGGAGGCAAAAAACGACGACTGATGCCCTATAGTTGTCCCTCTCTGATCGCGCTGTTGTTGATAAAGCCGCCATCTGTTACCTCCAAATGCTGCTGCTGCTGCTGCTCTACTCTTAATGTCAGCAGATATCAAACTGGTGCATTAAACACATCGTGAAAGGTAGTGTTAATTTTTTTCACCTGTTTTTAAATTTAGTCTTAGTCTCAGTCTTTCTACGTACTACTCTCTACTGCTGTCTCTCTACATACTACTCTCTACTGTTGTCTCTCTACATACTACTCTCTACTGTTGTCTCTCTACATACTACTCTCTACTGTTGTCTCTCTACATACTACTCTCTACTGTTGTCTCTCTACATACTACTCTCTACTGCTGTCTCTCTACATACTACTCTCTACTGTTGTCTCTCTACATACTACTCTCTACTGTTGTCTCTCTACATACTACTCTCTACTGCTGTCTCTCTACATACTACTCTCTACTGCTGTCTCTCTACATACTACTCTCTACTGCTGTCTCTCTACATACTACTCTCTACTGCTGTCTCTCTACATACTACTCTCTACTGTTGTCTCTCTACATACTACTCTCTACTGCTGTCTCTCTACATACTACTCTCTACTGCTGTCTCTCTACATACTACTCTCTACTGCTGTCTCTCTACATACTACTCTCTACTGCTGTCTCTCTACATACTACTCTCTACTGTTGTCTCTCTACATACTACTCTCTACTGTTGTCTCTCTACATACTACTCTCTACTGCTGTCTCTCTACATACTACTCTCTACTGCTGTCTCTCTACATACTACTCTCTACTGCTGTCTCTCTACATACTACTCTCTACTGCTGTCTCTCTACATACTACTCTCTACTGCTGTCTCTCTACATACTACTCTCTACTGCTGTCTCTACATACTACTCTCTACTGTTGTCTCTCTACAAACTACTCTCTACTGTTGTCTCTCTACATACTACTCTCTACTGCTGTCTCTCTACATACTACTCTCTACTGTTGTCTCTCTACATACTACTCTCTACTGCTGTCTCTCTACATACTACTCTCTACTGCTGTCTCTCTACATACTACTCTCTACTGTTGTCTCTCTACATACTACTCTCTACTGTTGTCTCTCTACATACTACTCTCTACTGTTGTCTCTCTACATACTACTCTCTACTGTTGTCTCTCTACATACTACTCTCTACTGTTGTCTCTCTACATACTACTCTCTACTGTTGTCTCTCTACATACTACTCTCTACTGCTGTCTCTCTTCATACTACTCTCTACTGATGTCTCTCTACATAACACTCTCTACTGCTGTCTCTCTACATACTACTCTCTACTGTTGTCTCTCTACATACTACTCTCTACTGCTGTCTTCTACATACAACTTTCTACTGTTGTCTCTCTACATACTACTCTCTACTGTTGTCTCTCTACATACTACTTTCTACTGCTGTCTCTCTACATACTACTCTCTACTGTTGTCTCTCTACATACTACTCTCTACTGCTGTCTCTCTACATACTACTCTCTACTGTTGTCTCTCTACATACTACTCTCTACTGCTGTCTCTCTACATACTACTCTCTACTGTTGTCTCTCTACATACTACTCTCTACTGCTGTCTCTCTACATACTACTCTCTACTGTTGTCTCTCTACATACTACTCTCTACTGCTGTCTCTCTACATACTACTCTCTACTGTTGTCTCTCTACATACTACTCTCTACTGTTGTCTCTCTACATACTACTCTCTACTGCTGTCTCTCTACATACTACTCTCTACTGCTGTCTCTACATACTACTCTCTACTGCTGTCTCTCTACATACTACTCTCTACTGTTGTCTCTCTACATACTACTCTCTACTGCTGTCTCTCTACATACTACTCTCTACTGCTGTCTCTCTACATACTACTCTCTACTGCTGTCTCTCTACATACTACTCTCTACTGCTGTCTCTCTACATACTACTCTCTTCTGCTGTCCCTCTACATACTACTCTCTACTGCTGTCTCTACATACTACTCTCTACTGCTGTCTCTCTACTGCTGTCTCTACATACTACTCTCTACTGCTGTCTCTCTACATACTACTCTCTACTGCTGTCTCTCTACATACTACTCTCTACTGCTGTCTCTACATACTACTCTCTACTGCTGTCTCTCTACTGCTGTCTCTACATACTACTCTCTACTGCTGTCTCTCTACATACTACTCTCTACTGCTGTCTCTCTACATACTACTCTCTACTGCTGTCTCTCTACATACTACTCTCTACTGTTGTCTCTCTACATACTACTCTCTACTGCTGTCTCTCTACTGCTGTCTCTACATACTACTCTCTACTGCTGTCTCTCTACATACTACTCTCTACTGCTGTCTCTCTACATACTACTCTCTACTGCTGTCTCTCTACATACTACTCTCTACTGCTGTCTCTCTCTACATACTACTCTCTACTGTTGTCTCTCTACATACTACTCTCTACTGCTGTCTCTCTACATACTACTCTCTACTGTTGTCTCTCTACATACTACTCTCTACTGCTGTCTCTACTACTGTCTCTACATACTACTCTCTACTGCTGTCTCTCTACATACTACTCTCTACTGCTGTCTCTCTACATACTACTCTCTACTGTTGTCTCTCTACATACTACTCTCTACTGCCGTCTCTCTACATACTACTCTCTACTGTTGTCTCTCTACATACTACTCTCTACTGTTGTCTCTCTACATACTACTCTCTACTGCTGTCTCTCTACATACTACTCTCTACTGCTGTCTCTCTACATACTACTCTCTACTGTTGTCTCTCTACATACTACTCTCTACTGCTGTCTCTCTACATACTACTCTCTACTGCTGTCTGTCTACATACTACTCTCTACTGTTGTCTCTCTACATACTACTCTCTACTGTTGTCTCTCTACATACTACTCTCTACTGCTGTCTCTCTACATACTACTCTCTACTGTTGTCTCTCTACTGCTGTCTCTCTACATACTACTCTCTACTGCTGTCTCTCTACATACTACTCTCTACTGCTGTCTCTCTACATACTACTCTCTACTGATGTCTCTCTACATACTACTCTCTACTGTTGTCTCTCTACATACTACTCTCTACTGCTGTCTCTCTACATACTACTCTCTACTGTTGTCTCTCTACTGTTGTCTCTCTACATACTACTCTCTACTGCTGTCTCTCTACATACTACTCTCTACTGCTGTCTCTACTGCTGTCTCTCTACATACTACTCTCTACTGTTGTCTCTCTACATACTACTCTCTACTGCTGTCTCTCTACATACTACTCTCTACTGTTGTCTCTCTACATACTACTCTCTACTGTTGTCTCTCTACATACTACTCTCTACTGTTGTCTCTACATACTACTCTCTACTGTTGTCTCTCTACATACTACTCTCTACTGTTGTCTCTCTACATACTACTCTCTACTGTTGTCTCTCTACATACTACTCTCTACTGTTGTCTCTCTACATACTACTCTCTACTGTTGTCTCTCTACATACTACTCTCTACTGCTGTCTCTCTGCATACTACTCTCTACTGCTGTCTCTCTACATACTACTCTCTACTGCTGTCTCTCTACATACTACTCTCTACTGTTGTCTCTCTACATACTACTCTCTACTGTTGTCTCTACATACTACTCTCTACTGTTGTCTCTCTACATACTACTCTCTACTGTTGTCTCTCTACATACTACTCTCTACTGTTGTCTCTACATACTACTCTCTACTGTTGTCTCTCTACATACTACTCTCTACTGTTGTCTCTCTACATACTACTCTCTACTGTTGTCTCTCTACATACTACTCTCTACTGCTGTCTCTCTACATACTACTCTCTACTGTTGTCTCTCTACATACTACTCTCTACTGTTGTCTCTCTACATACTACTCTCTACTGTTGTCTCTCTACATACTACTCTCTACTGCTGTCTCTCTACATACTACTCTCTACTGTTGTCTCTCTACATACTACTTCTACTGTTGTCTCTCTACATACTACTCTCTACTGTTGTCTCTCTACATACTACTCTCTACTGCTGTCTCTCTACATACTACTCTCTACTGTTGTCTCTCTACATACTACTCTCTACTGTTGTCTCTCTACATACTACTCTCTACTGTTGTCTCTCTACATACTACTCTCTACTGCTGTCTCTCTACATACTACTCTCTACTGTTGTCTCTCTACATACTACTCTCTACTGCTGTCTCTCTACATACTACTCTCTACTGCTGTCTCTCTACATACTACTCTCTACTGTTGTCTCTCTACATACTACTCTCTACTGCTGTCTCTCTACATACTACTCTCTACTGCTGTCTCTCTACATACTACTCTCTACTGCTGTCTCTCTACATACTACTCTCTACTGTTGTCTCTCTACATACTACTCTCTACTGCTGTCTCTCTACATACTACTCTCTACTGTTGTCTCTCTACATACTACTCTCTACTGTTGTCTCTCTACATACTACTCTCTACTGCTGTCTCTCTACATACTACTCTCTACTGCTGTCTCTCTACATACTACTCTCTACTGCTGTCTCTCTACATACTACTCTCTACTGTTGTCTCTCTACATACTACTCTCTACTGCTGTCTCTCTACATACTACTCTCTACTGTTGTCTCTCTACATACTACTCTCTACTGCTGTCTCTCTACATACTACTCTCTACTGTTGTCTCTCTACATACTACTCTCTACTGCTTTCTCTCTACATACTACTTCAAGTTTTGACCGCCACGTACAGGAATTTGTTCCTGTCACATCTCGCTTTATTTATGTATTTATTTATTTATGCATTTTTTTTCGAGTATCCACAGACCGAGCGAGTGTATTTTTATTTATTTTTTTAACTAGTTTTTGGGAGTGAGAACGGGCTGCAGGTGCTGATGGGATCTCTCCACAACCGCTGGTGGACGCATCGACTACGTGGGAGAGAATGACTCACCCTACACACACACACACACACACACACACACACACACACACACACACACACACACACACACACCTGTGGAGGAGGTGTGTGTATGTGTGTGTGTGTGTGGGCAGATAGCTGCCTCTCTCTCTCTCTCTCGCTGTAGAATGAAAGCGAAGCCTCGCTGCTGAACTTCACCAACACACTACGTTTCTCTCCACTCGTAGTAGGAGATGTCCTACTGGGTGATTCACGTGTTTTCGCCTGTGTGTGTGTGTGTGTGTGTGTGTGTGTGATTTCTTGCAAGGTCTAACTTTTTAGATTGTCTCCCTCCCTCCCTCCCAATCCCTCCCTCCTTCCCTCCCATCCTTCCCCTCTCTCTCTGCTGCGAAAACGTTGCGAGGTTGTGGGTGTCGAGTTGAGAAATGTGTCATGTGCAATGTGTGCTCAGATCCTCTGTTGTTCTGACACCACATCCTGACTCTGTTCCATCCAATTAAAGTCGGAAAAAAAGGCGAGAAAAACGTAGCAACAAGAAATGTCGACAAAAAAAAACCCAGCAAATTTTGGCCCGACTAGTTGTGCACCACACCGAAAAAACAAATATCAGGAAGCTGTTACTGTGACATGACATGGTGCTCTTTGGATGCTTTTATATAGACCTTAGTGGTCCCCTAATACTGTATCTGAAGTCTCTTTTATATAGACCTTAGTGGTCCCCTAATACTGTATCTGAAGTCTCTTTTATATAGACCTTAGTGGTCCCCTAATACTGTATCTGAATCACTTTTCCTTTTGCAAGTTCCCACAATTTCATCGCATAAAATTGCATAAATATCCCGCATATTCCATCACATTTTTTTTTAGAAAGCGTGCCGCATAATCAAGGATTTTTACCCTGCAACAATCACAAAAAAAGCATTTTTTTCTGGAAGGATACATATACAGTATACATACAGTATATGTGATGCATATAGCTGCTGTAATAAGTAAGGTGGATAAGCGCTGCCGTTTTATCCAGCGCCATATAATTGAGGCCCTGATGAAGTCAAGTGTTTTTCAGAGTAATGAGTGTTGGAACTGAATCCCCCTCACATGCCTCCCTCCTTTCTCCTCCCTCCTTTCTCCTCCCCTCCAACACATTTATTCAATTTTATTAAGTGCCACTCAAGAGATATTCCTTAAAAAAATAAAAATAAAACACTTTCAAATTGATTTTTTTTGTGTTTTCTGCGAGTAAAAGGTAAAAAGGTGCAAAAATTTCCATGTTTTTAAGAGCTGAAGTAACAGCAGAGATTTCTTTTTTTTAAAGGTAACTCATCCAATTACAGTGGAAGATAATGGGGGTTGCTTTCTGTGTTCATAATGGGAAAAGGGAGGTTGAGCGCGGCACTCTCGCGCTAACGATCAACCGTGCGCTAACGATCAACAAAACGGCAGCGGAAATCTTTGTCAGAAAAGAGTTGAAGTTAAAAAAGCTCAGAAATTGGCACATTAATGTTTAGAAAATTACGAAAGAAGTGTTAGAAGTGACTTTTCACAAGCGGCATTTTGGTTTTTAGAGGAAGGGGTGGTTTTGGTCTTTAGTCAACTTAGATCTCTTTAGTCCATTAGTCATTTTTGATGCTTTTTTTCACGCTGAATGACTTATTTTCCAAGAAATGTTACGAGCACATCTCTGGTAAACACAAGAATTAAAGGGTTGACATTTTTACCTAACAGATATCACCGTGAAATCTACTTTGATTTCTTTCATTAAGGCAATTTTTTCTTATATTACACGTTTTTTTACGATGATTTTGTACAACGTTAATGAGGGTAAGGGCCTAATGTATTGTAGTGGGTATACTGTACTGTATATGTATGGCCTATAGCTCCCTCTTAGTGGATTATTGGACTAATTGGTGGTTTTGGTCTTTAGTCAACTTAGATTTCTTTAGTCCATTAGTCATTTTTGATGCTTTTTTTCACGCTGAATGACTTATTTTCCAAGAAACGTTACGAGCATATCTCTGGTAAACACAAGAATTAAAGGGTTGACATTTTACCTTAACAGATATCACCGTGAAATCTACTTTAATTACTTTCATTAAAGGCAGTTATTTGTTGTATTACACGTTTTCTGAAACGTTGTGTTTAAATATGAAAAAGGAGGCTATTATCTTATTCAATATATGCATCCTTTTAGCATGACTCTTTGCGGAGAAACTCAGATTTACAGATCTGTCGATTTAAATCAACTAATCGATCAGTCGATACGATTGAATGAGGGCTAGTCGACTCAGAAGTTCTTCAATCGAGAACAGCCCTAGTTTCCCTTTTTTAAAACCCTTTTTTCATCGTTTTTATCGCCTTGTTTTTACCCCCCAGCTGTCTTCATCATCATCTAAAAACCTGAACACGACAAATGTCGAGGACGACAGTATAGATTTTGAAGTTTTTGGTGCTTTTTTCGACATTTGTGACGCCTTTTTTGGACATTTATTTATCTATTTTTTTCTTTTTGCCGCTTTTAAAGAAACTTTGTTGATCGTATATGGTTTGACGTTTTTTGGTGCTTTTAATGTCATTTTTTTCCACTTTTTTAAACCCTTTTTTAAAACACTTTTTTTCAACGTTTTTATCGCCTTGTTTTTACACCCCCAGCTGTCTTCATCATCATCTAAAAACCTGAACACGACAAATGTCGAGGATGACATATAGACATATAGATTTAGAAGTTTTTGTTGCTTTTTTTTCGACATTTGTGACGCCTTTTTTGACTTTTTTTTTTCCGTTTTTGTTGCGTTTTTTCGGCACTTTCTTTAAAGTATTTTTTGGGACGTTTTTGGCGTTTTTATCGTCATTTTTTCCCACTTTTTTAAAACCCTTTTTTCAACGTTTTTATCGCTTTTTTTACCCCCCAGCTGTCTTCATCATCATTGTAAAAACCTGAACACGACAAATGTCGAGGACGACATATAGACGTATAGATTTAGAAGTTTTCGGTGCTTTTTTCGACATTTGTGACGCCTTTTTTGGACATTAATTTATCTATTTTTTTCTTTTTGGCGCTTTTAAAGACACTTTGTTTATCGTATATGGTTTGACGTGTTTTTGTACTTTTAATGTCATTTTTTTCCACTTTTTCAACCCTTTTTTCAACGTTTTTATCGCCT
The DNA here is from genome assembly GCA_025617405.1 of Perca schrenkii. NCBI lineage: Eukaryota > Metazoa > Chordata > Actinopteri > Perciformes > Percidae > Perca > Perca schrenkii. The sequence goes on along the minus strand of JABUOV010000126.1, from coordinate 16,400 downwards.
TTTGTTTTTACCCTCCAGCTGTCTTCATCATTATTCTAAAAACCTGAACACGACAAATGTCGAGGACGACATATAGACGTATAGATTTAGAAGTTTTCTGTGGTTTTATCAACATTTCTGGCGCCTTTTTGGACATTTTTGGTTGGTTTTTTTTGCCGCTTTTAAAGACGTTTTTGTTGCGTTTTCGACACTTTTCTTTAAAGTATTTTGTTTGACGTTTTTTGCGCTTTTATCGTCATTTTTTTCCACTTTTTCAACCCTTTTTTCATCGTTTTTATCTCCTTCTTTTTATCCCCCAGCTGTCTTCATCATCATCTAAAAACCTGAACACGATAAATGTCGAGGACGACATATAGACGTATAGATTTAGAAGTTTTCGGTGCTTTTTTCAACATTTGTGGTGCCTTTTTGCCTTTTTGCCTTTTTGCCGCTTTTAAAGACGTTTTTTTTGCGTTTTTGACACTTTCTCTAACGTATTTTTTGGCGTTTTTTGGGCGCTTTTATCGTCATTCTTTCCACTTTTTTCAACGTTTTTATCGCTTTTTGTTTTTACCCCCCAGCTGTCTTCATCATCATCTTAAAATCTGAACACGACAAATGTCGAGGACGACACATAGACGTATAGATTTAGAAGTTTTTGGTGCTTTTTTCGACATTTGTGACGCCTTTTTTTTGACTTTTTTTGTTGTTGTTTTTTTGCCGTTTTTGGCGCTTTCAAAGACATTTTTATTGCAATTTTCAACATTTTCTCTAACATATTTTGTTTGACGTTTTTGGTGCTTTTATCGACATTTATTTCCACGTTTTTATCGCTTTTTTTTTTACCTCCAGCTGTCTTCATCATCATTCTAAAAACCTGAACACGACAAATGTTGAGGACGACATATATATCGTTTTTCCACACTTTCTCTAACATATTTTGTTTAACGTTTTTGGTGCTTTTATCAAAAAAAAATTTCCACTTTTTTCAACCCTTTTTTCAATGTTTTTATCGCTTTTGTTTGTCCGCCAGCTGTCTTCATCATGATTCTAATATCTGAGAGACTGAGGGGGGTGGGGAAACGATATAAAGTTGATTTTATTTTAATAACCCTAAAAGATAATTGTTGAGGTGTATCTTGCGTTGAGATGAGAACAGGACCGAGTGTGTCTCAGCTGTTTGTGTTGCCAGCGAGACGCCGAGAGGTGGTAAAGCTGCCGATTTCTTCTTTCCCTGATACCAAAACAGCACTCCCAAGCGAAGGCCAATTTGGAGATAGACTGCTGGGAGAAAAAAAAAAAAAAAATCTAAAAATGACTATTCCAAATTTAAAAGGTGGAGCGCTGCCACTGTTAGACAGTTTAGGGAGAGCCGCGGTGCGTAAACCGTTTTAGTTCGCCTCCTGCTGGGATGCAATCTGCTCCGAGCGTCAGTCAAATCACCCTCTCTGTTAGAGGATAAGAAAACACAGCCGACAGCCAAGTCGCTGTACACTCGGTAAGCATTACTGTATGAAGGATTCCCCCAAAAACTGCCTTTTACACCATCGAGCTGCAGCTTTTCCTGCTTTATTCCTGCAGCGTTTGTAGAGCTCTTTGGATGCTTTTATATAGACCTTAGTGGTCCCCTAATACTGTATCTGAAGTCTCTTTTATATAGACCTTAGTGGTCCCCTAATACTGTATCTGAAGTCTCTTTTATATAGACCTTAGTGGTCCCCTAATACTTTATCTGAAGTCTCTTTTATATAGACCTTAGTGGTCCTCTAATACTGTATCTGAAGTCTCTTTTATATAGACCTTAGTGGTCCCCCTAATACTGTATCTGAAGTCTCTTTTATATAGACCTTAGTGGTCCCCCTAATACTGTATCTGAAGTCTCGTTTATATAGGCCTTAGTGGTCCACTAATACTGTATCTGAAGTCTCTTTTATATAGACCTTAGTGGTCCCCTAATACTGTATCTGAAGTCTCTTTTATATAGACCTTAGTGGTCCCTCTAATACTGTATCTGAAGTCTCTTTTATATAGACCTTAGTGGTCCCCTAATACTGTATCTGAAGTCTCTTTTATATAGACCTTAGTGGTCCCCTAATACTGTATCTGAAGTCTCTTTTATATAGACCTTAGTGGTCCCCTAATACTGTATCTGAAGTCTCTTTTATATAGACCTTAGTGGTCCCCTAATACTGTATCTGAAGTCTCTTTTATATAGACCTTAGTGGTCCCCCTAATACTGTATCTGAAGTCTCTTTTATATAGACCTTAGTGGTCCCCCTAATACTGTATCTGAAGTCTCTTTTATATAGACCTTAGTGGTCCCCTAATACTGTATCTGAAGTCTCTTTTATATAGACCTTAGAGGTCCCCTGATACTGTATTAGTTAGTGTGTGTGTGTGTGTGTGTGTGTGTGTGTGTGTGTGTGTGTGTGTGTGTGTGTGTGTGTGTGTGTGTGTGTGTGTGTGTGTGTGTGTGTGATTCAGGCTTGTGTGTAATGTGTATAATAATAACAACAACAGAGTTAAAACATTTTAATTTCTCTGGCGGGATTAATAAAGTAAAAATTGTCATTATTATTATTATTATTATAAATAGTCTTTTAAGTATGGCCGGGCATTAGATTAGAGCTCTTTTTATTTTCTCACCACATGATTTGGAAGCCTCTTTCGTCTCTTTATGTCCACGTTGATTAATCCAGAACGGAGTTAGAAGCGCAATCTGCTTCGTGTCTGCTTTACTGAGCACAGAAGGGCTTTATGTCCCCACGTATTTCATTTCCTGCTGTTCTTTTATTCCCCTTTTTCTGCCTTTTTATGGTTTAAACTTTCATAACGACTGCAGGAGATAGCAGAAACAACTTCAGGAAAAAGATGGGAGTTCAGAGACTCGGAGGAATAATATATATATATATATATATATATATATATATATATATATATATATATATATATATAGCTAGCCTGGCTTGGGTTTTCTCCAGCCCAATAGCTAATGTACCATAGTCTGGAAGGACCAGGCTAGTGGACCAGAGTCTGGTAGGACCAGGCTAGTGGACCAGAGTCTGGTAGGACCAGGCTAGTGTACCAGAGTCTGGTAGGACCAGGCTAATGGACCAGAGTCTGGTAGGACCAGGCTAATGGACCAGAGTCTGGTAGGACCAGGCTAATGGACCAGAGTCTGGTAGGACCAGGCTAATGTACCAGAGTCTGGTAGGACCAGGCTAGTGGTCCAGAGTCTGGTAGGACCAGGCTAGTGTACCAGAGTCTGATAGGACCAGGCTAATGTACCAGAGTCTGGTAGGACCAGGCTAATGTACCAGAGTCTGGTAGGACCAGGCTAATGTACCAGAGTCTGGTAGGACCAGGCTAGTGTACCAGAGTCTGGTAGGACCAGGCTAGTGTACCAGAGTCTGGTAGGACCAGGCTAGTGTACCAGAGTCTGGTAGGACCAGGCTAGTGTACCAGAGTCTGGTAGGACCAGGCTAATGTACCAGAGTCTGGTAGGACCAGGCTAGTGTACCAGAGTCTGGTAGGACCAGGCTAATGTACCAGAGTCTGGTAGGACCAGGCTAGTGTACCAGAGTCTGGTAGGACCAGGCTAATGTACCAGAGTCTGGTAGGACCAGGCTAATGTACCAGAGTCTGGTAGGACCAGGCTAGTGTACCAGAGTCTGGTAGGACCAGGCTAGTGTACCAGAGTCTGGTAGGACCAGGCTAGTGTACCAGAGTCTGGTAGGACCAGGCTAATGGACCAGAGTCTGGTAGGACCAGGCTAATGGACCAGAGTCTGGTAGGACCAGGCTAATGTACCAGAGTCTGGTAGGACCAGGCTAGTGTACCAGAGTCTGGTAGGACCAGGCTTGTGTACCAGAGTCTGGTAGGACCAGGCTAATGTACCAGAGTCTGGTAGGACCAGGCTAGTGTACCAGAGTCTGGTAGGACCAGGCTAGTGTACCAGAGTCTGGTAGGACCAGGCTAGTGTACCAGAGTCTGGTAGGACCAGGCTAATGTACCAGAGTCTGGTAGGACCAGGCTAGTGTACCAGAGTCTGGTAGGACCAGGCTAGTGGACCAGAGTCTGGTAGGACCAGGCTAGTGGACCAGAGTCTGGTAGGACCAGGCTAGTGTACCAGAGTCTGGTAGGACCAGGCTAGTGTACCAGAGTCTGGTAGGACCAGGCTAGTGTACCAGAGTCTGGTAGGACCAGGCTAGTGTACCAGAGTCTGGTAGGACCAGGCTAATGTACCAGAGTCTGGTAGGACCAGGCTAATGTACCAGAGTCTGGTAGGACCAGGCTAATGTACCAGAGTCTGGTAGGACCAGGCTAATGTACCAGAGTCTGGTAGGACCAGGCTAGTGTACCAGAGTCTGGTAGGACCAGGCTAGTGTACCAGAGTCTGGTAGGACCAGGCTAGTGTACCAGAGTCTGGTAGGACCAGGCTAGTGTACCAGAGTCTGGTAGGACCAGGCTAGTGTACCAGAGGGAGGGAGGGATGAGAGTAATAGAGAGTAAGAGGCAAAAAAAAAAGCCAGCGCAGCCATTAAATCTCTCTCTCATATCAAAAGCAGCTTTACACGATTTCTCTTGTGACCATTACCACAGTATATGTCTGTTGTTTTCTCTTCTGATGCCAGTTTCTGGTGCGATTTCTCTGTTGTATAATCATGTAAATATAAAATACAGGCCAAAAGTTTGGACACACCTTCTCATTCAATGCGTTTCCTTTTTATTTTCATGACTATTTACATTGTAGATTCTCACTGAAGGCATCAAAACTATGAATGAACACATATGGAATTATGTACTTAACAAAAAAGTGTGAAATAAATGAAAACATGTCTTATATTTTAGATTCTTCAAAGTAGCCACCCTTTGCTTTTTTTGATAACTCTGCAAACCCTTGGTGTTCTCTCAATGAGCTTCATGAGGTAGTCACCTGAAATGGTTTTACCTTCACAGGTGTGCTTTGTCAGGGTTCATTAGTGGAATTATTTCCCTTATTAATAAAAAAAGCAAAGGGTGGCTACTTTGAAGAATCTAAAATATAAGACATGTTTTCAGTTATTTCACACTTTTTTGTTAAGTACATAATTCCATATGTGTTCATTCATAGTTTTGATGCCTTCAGTGAGAATCTACAATGTAAATAGTCATGAAAATAAAAAAGGAAACGCATTGAATGAGAAGGTGTGTCCATATACATATATATGTATCTATATACTATATATATATATATATATATATATATATATAGATCGGAGCTCGTTTCGGTTCGACACTGAACAATATCGATGTAGAGAGTGTGGAGGAGTGAGACGCCCATCTATACGGTATTATCCCGTGACTGATTCCCTCCTTTGTGAGCTTGATTTCTGGGGGTCTATTTTTGCATTATTTAGTGCTGCATGAATTTTCCACAAAAAAAATCCTTTTTTCCTCCAAGGGTACGAAAAACAACAGAACAACAGTCGGACCTGGTTCAAGTATTTGTGTGTGTGTGTACGCCTGAAGGAGAAATCCCCCCTGAACTCCGTTACACAACTGTTGGCAGCGTGCTTCACATGTTTTTTGGATCGAGGCCCAGGATGCATGGACCGTGGAAGTGGAGCCAAAAAAAAACATCCGGGAGGCTGCACGTCAAATATATTTCTCCCAGAGATGGATTTTGCAGTTCCCTCCCAGAAAAACGTGATTATACGATCGCTGAAGGCATCAAAACTATGAATGAACACATATGGAATTATGTACTTAACAAAAAAGTGTGAAATAACTGAAAACATGTCTTATATTTTAGATTCTTCAAAGTAGCCACCCTTTGCTTTTTTTGGATAACTCTGCAAACCCTTGGTGTTCTCTCAATGAGCTTCATGAGGTAGTCACCTGAAATGGTTTTACCTTCACAGGTGTGCTTTGTCAGGGTTCATTAGTGGAATTATTTCCCTTATTAATAAAAAAAGCAAAGGGTGGCTACTTTGAAGAATCTAAAATATAAGACATGTTTTCAGTTATTTCACACTTTTTTGTTAAGTACATAATTCCATATGTGTTCATTCATAGTTTGTGATGCCTTCAGTGAGAATCTACAATGTAAATAGTCATGAAAATAAAAAGGAAACGCATTGAATGAGAAGGTGTGTCTAAACTTTTGGCCTGTCCTGTGTGTATATATATATATATATATATATATATATATATATATATACATACATACATACATATATATTAAGGGTGGAGCCGAACCCGAATACGGTATTCGGAAAGGCACAAATAACGTGTTTTTTACGAATACTTATTTCGAACAAATACTTTAAAAAATATTTGTATTTGGGAACAAGAAAAACTTAATATCAAAAAGCTGCGTTTCCTCCTGAGACCGCAGTGCATGCCCGGATGAGTGAGTGACGTTCAGGAGTCGGAGGAGGTGACTGACACAGGCTGCTCCACACAGCATCAGAGAGGGCTCGGCTGAGCGAAAAAACACTTCACTGCATCACTATTTTTGTTGAATAGATTTTCTGTACCTTAACTGGGTTCCGGAGGCAGTTTATAACTTTCGGGGAGCGGAGTTTGATCGAGAGATTATTCCATCACGCTGCGTTATTGACGTCTGCAGTCGGGTGCTCTCATGTTCGCTCTGTTTACGTAGCTCTGTTAGCTCGGTCATTTAGACAATAGTCTGTTGACAGAGTAACGTTAACGTTTCGGTTAAAAGGGTTAAATGATTGTGTAGTTGTGTCGAATTGAATGCACTTGTGGGAGTTATATGGTACGTTTAAGTTACTCTGTCTTTTGCAGACAGCAAAATGTAGGCTACAGGCTAGGCTAGTTAACCTTAGCATAGCTACCAGTCACTCATTAACTTAGCTGAAACTCCCCACATGGATTTGGGCAACCAAACAGAAATAGAGTGTGGCTGCTGGTGAGCCATCTCTTGGTCCTCCACCAGCCAAAAAAACGTGTTCTGTGTGGAAGCATTTTACAGTCAGTGCTGCAGATAAAACCAAAGTGATATGTAATGTGTGCAAAAGTCAAATAAGTAGAGGCAGAGATATCAAACATCTGTCAACATCTGCTATGCATAGTCACATGCACTTAAAGCATCCTCTCCTCCTGGTACTGTCTGCCAACCCCCCCACAAGCACAAATCCCCCCACCAGCACCAAATCATCATCACAGCCATGTCCTGCCCCTGCAAGTCAGTTTCAATCACCTATATTAGCTGGCATAATTATTATAATGGATATAATTAAAGAATACTTACACATATTTACACGTAAATTAGAAGTGTAATGCAAAAAAACTGGAATTTTACGCCTATTTTGAATTTTACTCGAATAAAAAAATACAAATACTTTTCCCCCCTCAACAAATACAAATACAGATACAAATACCGGCTGCTTTGCACACCCCCTAATATATATATATATATATATATATATATATATATATATATATATATATATATATATATATATATATGATTTCATAATCCCCCGCATTTTCGTTGCAAAAAAGTCACATAATATATGTTAACAGAAAGTTGAAAAATGTTGCGTTTACTTCACGCAAGAGCAGCAGTTTTCCCCTGTTGCCATGGGAACGTTATGAAGTGACGTGAACATCATCGAAAAGCTGCAAACCCGGCAATGAAGCCACGACGAAACCACAGGTTTTTTTTGCAAGTTCCTGCAATTTTTTTGCAAGTTCCCGCAATTTCATCGCATAAAATTGCATAAATATCCTGAATAATCAAAGAAAATCGCAGTTTTTTAAGAAAACGTGCCACATAATTAAGGATTTTTGCCCCACAACAATCACAAAAGGACTGGAAAATGCCCCTTAGACCCTAACCATACCCAACCCTAGTTGGTGACCAGGCTGCAGGGGGCTTGATCCCACATTAGTGAAGTCCAACGCGGATGTTTTGGGTAACGCAGTTGAGTTTAGAGGCTCTTATTCCACACCGAGAACATTTCTTTATGGAGCTGGCTTTGCACACTGGAGGTTTTTGTCATATTGAAACAGTAAAAGATTGTGGAACAAAAAAAAAACACACACAAACTTGCTGACACAAAGTTGGACGCACACTGTTGTCTAAAATATCAAAGAGAGACACACTACACTTAGCTTTCCTTTTTTATTGGAACTAAAAGGGCAAACCAAACCAAAACTGTGGAAAAGATGTCTGGCATCTTTTTTAAAAGTCCAACGTGTGAAGCCGGTGGTTTGTTAACTGTTGAGTATTGTCGAATTGTCAGGGAAAACTTTGAGGTTATTGGGTTTTGAAAAAGTTGGCTTTCAGGATCGGTTTTTTTTTGGCCTGTGGGGGAGAAATCCTTCCCTTTTTAAGTAAACACACATGAGTTCATGCAGTCGTCACTGCTATTTGATGCATTTAAACTCAACATAATCCCTAATAAACGCTTAAAAAAAGTCTCAGAAGTAGGGCTGGGCGATATATCGATATTATATCTATAATATATCGTGATATGAGACTAGATATCGTCTTAGATTTTGGATATCGTAATATCGTGATATGACATAAGTGTCTTTTCCTGGTTTTAAAGGCTACATTACAGTGAAGTGATGTACTCTTCTGAACTCACCAGACTGTTCTAGCTGTTCTATTATTAATGATTATTTATCTAAAATCTAAGTGTGAAGATATTTTGCGAGAGCACCAACTGTCAACTCTAGAATATATTGTCGCAATATCAATATATTGCGATTATATATAGCGACATAATTGTCAATATATATATATATATATATATATATATATAATTGTTATTTATTTAATAAAATAAATATAATTTAATAAAATAAATATAATTGTCAAAATAAATATAATTGTCAATATATCGCCGCAATATCGATATCGAGGTATTTGGTCAAGAATATCGTGATATCTGATTTTCTCTATATCGCCCAGCCCTATATCAGAAAATATGGGACGTAGAAATAAGCGCTGAAAATGTGTAGAAGAAAAATTTAACAATTTAAAACGTTGGAAAAAACTAAAACAAACCCTATGGAGCTTTGATTTCAAAAAAGGTACTCCTGTTGTTATACAGTATTTATGTTTACACAAAAAGTTGCAAAAACCTCGGGAAAAGTGGCAAAAACCTCGGGAAAAGTGGCAAAAACCTCGGAAAAAGTGACAAAAGTCGGAAAAAGTGATTAAAAACTTCGGAAAAAGTGACTAAAACGTAGGAAAAAGTGACAAAAATGTCAGAAAAAGTGACCAAAACATTAGAAAAAGCGACAAAAGTCGGAAAAAGTGATAAAAACTTCGGAAAAAGTGACTAAAACGTAGGAAAAAGTGACAAAAACGTGGGAAGAAGTGACAGAAACGTTGGAAAAAGTGGCAAAAATGTTGGAAAAAGTGACAAAAGATTTGGAAAAAGTTGCAAAAACCTTGGGAAAAGTGGCAAAAACCTCGGAAAAAGTGACCAAAACATCAGAAAAGTGACCAAAGAAGTGACAGAAACGTAGGAAGAAGTGGCAAAAAAAGGGTCTTTTCCTGGTTTTAAAGGCTACATTACAGTGAAGTGATGTACTTTTCTGAACTTACCAGACTGTTCTAGCTGTTCTATTATTAATGATTATTTATCTAAAATCTAAGTGTGAAGATATTTTGCGAGAGCACCAACTGTCAACTCGCCGCAATATCGATATCGAGGTATTTGGTCAAGAATATCATGATATCTGATTTTCTCTATATCGCCCAGCCCTATATCAGAAAATATGGGACGTAGAAATAAGCGCTGAAAATGTGTAGAAGAAAAATTTAACAATTTAAAACGTTGGAAAAAACTAAAAAAAAAGGTACTCCTGTTGTTATACAGTATTTATGTTTAAATTTTATTGTTATTTGAACAGCTGAGCATTGAACCATGTGAAGAAACCTGTTTATTATTTATTCATTTGATTTTGTAACTGTTCACTGAAATAGCCAGTTTCTATGAAACTACATGTGACATGTCATATTAGACTTTGACTTTGACTGAACATTTGCTCTCGCTTTGCGGAAAAAATATCGGTATATATATCGTATATCGATATTCAGCCAACATATATCGGGATATGACTTTTGGTCCATATCGCCCAGCCCTTCTCAGAAGTGAATTTAATAACGAAATAGCCCCGATAAACAACGTTTAACTTTGCAGTGTCTGAAATATGAGAGCTGCTGTCGAGTCTCCCATGTGTTTCTATGTGGTTCGCTCAAACCAATCAGCACGCAGCTCATTCTGAATATTCATGAGCATACCATATTTGGAAGAAAAGCCCTTGTTCCAATTTGAGCCATATTCACAGGGTAGTTAAAATAGCATTTGGGCCATTTTCAGCCCAACCAATGTTACACACCCCATTAGGAGACCTTAAGGAACAGTGTAAAATACCCTAAATAATCATTCTATCACCCCTTTTAAGATCGTTGTTGGCCTGTGGGGGAGAAATGCTTCTCTTTTAAGTAAACGCACCAAGTTATTTAACCTTTATTTAACCAGGTTAGTCTCATTGAGATATTAAATCTCTTTTTCAAGAGAGACCTGGCCAAGATGTAATAGCAGAACAAGTTAGTTACATAAAAACAACAATTTGCAATCACAAACCAATCACAAAAGAGGCGAAGACATCTCAAGTGCATTTCAATTAAATAAAAGTACCATTAGTTCTCTGGTTCTATGAGTTCATGCAGTCGTCGCTGCTGTTTTGATGCATTTGAACTCAACATAATCCCTAATAAACGCCACAAACGGATGCTTCCTAACAGCGCCTAACAAGGAATCCGTATGATCTCGTTTTTGTGTGTGCTTCCACGTTCTCCTTCTACATTTGTAGCAGCGAGTGGCGGAGGAGGGGGGGAGTCGTACGGAGCCGACATCTGCACAGAATTACACTTGTTAATCTTCTCTTAAGAGGCCAGAGCCTGTTTTCTCTGTTACAACATCTTGATTCTCTCCGAGTAATACTTCCCCCGGGTCATCCAGTGAAGAGTTGCAGCAGAATAGCAGCCGTGCATGTGCACAAAAACTTACTTTTTGATATCTTCCGAGCACTTCCTCGTCGGGTCACCGGGTTCGTTTTGAACCCTTCTTTGCTACCAGCGACACCAGAGCAGGTTAGCGGTGATCAGGCTGGATCAGAGGAAGTGCATTTTCCAGGATAAAGCCCGTAGTAAGTAGTTTAAATATCGACAACGTTCCTCAGATCTCTGCAGGGTCAATCCAGACAGCTAGCTAGACTATCTGTCCAATCGGAGGTTTCTATCGCACGACTAAAACAACCTTTGAACGTACACATGTTCCACCAAAACAAGTTCCTTCCTGAGGCTATTTAGCAGAGGCACCATTGCTCTGTATAAAAGAGACTTCAGATACAGTATTAGGGGACAACTAAGGTCTATATAAAAGA
>JABUOV010000125.1:85000-106814 GCA_025617405.1 Perca schrenkii | reverse complement strand
GTTAGAGGCTCTACAGCTAGCTGTAGTCAGCCCCTCTCATAACCTACTAATGTTAGAGGCTGTACAGCTAACTGTAGTCTGTCCAACTCATAACTACTTGCGTTAACTGGAAACTTTGATATAATTAGAATTGTAGGCTTGCAAATGTTGAGAGCTCTTAATTGGTGTGAAATTGGGTTAACCCTGTTCCCAAGTGATGCTGCAGTCCCTGTATGTCTTGTTTGTTTAACTAAATAAAAGCAGGCCATGCTGTTTAAGGAAAGGGAACAGTTTAGTTACAGCTCAAATGTCTGAACTGTTGAGGTGTGGAAACGGACTCACCCGGTCCTCCAAGAGGCTACCTAATGAGCTTTTTCGGAGTTTGAGTTCTAGTTGGAGAGACTTAAACAATGTTTCTCTACACTTGTGCAAGAAGTCAGATGGCTATAGGCAGTTGGCTGTGGTCTGACTGAAGTACATGTTAGTGAGTTTAGTGATTGGTGCTGCAGCAGCCCAGCACTCAATTTCACAAAACCAATTTATTGTTCATAGCAGAGGTGATGGTAACTCAATTAAAACCCACTTTTAACTCTAAAATGTGTATACTGCAGCCACAGAATAGGGAAACTTTTCTGTGTGGTCTGGTCATTTAAAATGTATTTTTTTCTTTTTCACAATTATCGTAAGAGTATGGCAGTAGCTCAGTCCGTAGGAGGTTAGGGTTAGTGTGGACTGGTAGCTGGAGAGTTGCCAGTTCACCTCCTGGGCACTGCCAAGGTGCTCTTGAGCAACGCACCGAACCCCCAGCTGCTCAGAGCGCTCCTCCAAGGAGCAGCCCCCTACAGGGTTACTGTGGAGTCTTAAAATGTCTGTCTGTGTTCTAGGACTTAAATAATTTTAAACATGTCTTAATTTTTCTACGTCCATGCAATGCTACCTCTATTACGCTTTCGTTTTTTTTAATTTCGTGGTGTTTTAGTTCTTTATTTCGCTAGTCCAAATATAATTTATAATTTCACTGTGTTACAACTACAGTTGAGACCAACGTGCAACTTATATTGAAGCCAATCAGCTTTCGGGTTCTTTGCACGAGTCTCTTTTTGATTGTACCACCGACATGAAACGGATTTTATTTTTCAACTTTGGGGAAGTGCAAGTTTAGCGATACTTGGCTTGAAATTTAGGGCTTAGTTGGTGTCGTGATAAAGGTCTTACATTTTTAAACATACTGGTCTTAAAAAAGTCTTAAATTTGACTTGGTGAAACCTGCACTCAGGCATCTCTCCATGTATAGATCGTGAGCATGTTTTGTAATTCAGGCCTGCGTTTTAATGTGTGTGCAGCTGTACTAACAGAGTGAAAATTGTGAATTTTCCCTTGTGTGATAAATGAAGGCATTCTTCTTCTTTTTGATAAGTTTCTTTGTGATTTGGAGACACAGATGCTGTTAAACATAAGCCAAGAATTCCACATCAGTCTGAGAAAACAAGACGCTGGTTCTGCATTGGCTCTGACATTATTCTCTGCTGATCTTTGTCTTCCAGGAAAGTGTCGTGGTCTGCGCACAGCCAGGAAGCTCCGTAACCACCGCCGTGAGCAGAAATGGCACGATAAGCAGTACAAGAAGGCCCATCTGGGCACCGCCCTGAAGGCTAACCCCTTCGGAGGAGCATCCCACGCCAAAGGCATCGTGCTGGAGAAAGTGTGAGTACCGGGACACCTGCTGAACCTTAAAGGTCCCGTGACGTTGTGCTTTTTGGATGCTTATATGTGTATATATAGACCTTAGTGGTCCCTCTAATACTGTATCTGAAGTCTCTTTTATATAGACCTTAGTGGTCCTCTAATACTGTATCTGAAGTCTCTTTTATATAGACCTTAGTGGTCCTCTAATACTGTATCTGAAGTCTCTTTTATATAGACCTTAGTGGTCCCCTAATACTGTATCTGAAGTCTCTTTTATATAGACCTTAGTGGTCCCCTAATAATGTATCTGAAGTCTCTTTTATATAGACCTTAGTGGTCCTCTAATACTGTATCTGAAGTCTCTTTTATATAGACCTTAGTGGTCCCCTAATACTGTATCTGAAGTCTCTTTTATATAGACCTTAGTGGTCCCTCTAATACTGTATCTGAAGTCTCTTTTATATAGACCTTAGTGGTCCCCTAATACTGTATCTGAAGTCTCTTTTATATAGACCTTAGTGGTCCCCCTAATAATGTATCTGAAGTCTCTTTTATATAGACCTTAGTGGTCCCCTAATACTGTATCTGAAGTCTCTTTTATATAGACCTTAGTGGTCTCCCTAATACTGTATCTGAAGTCTCTTTTATATAGACCTTAGTGGTCCCCTAATACTGTATCTGAAGTCTCTTTTATATAGACCTTAGTGGTCCCCTAATACTGTATCTGAAGTCTCTTTTATATAGACCTTAGTGGTCCCCCTAATACTGTATCTGAAGTCTCTTTTATATAGACCTTAGTGGTCCCCTAATACTGTATCTGAAGTCTCTTTTATATAGACCTTAGTGGTCCCCTAATACTGTATCTGAAGTCTCTTTTATATAGACCTTAGTGGTCCCCTAATACTGTATCTGAAGTATCTTTTTATATAGGCCTTAGTGGTCCCCTAATACTGTATCTGAAGTCTCTTTTATATAGACCTTAGTGGTCCCCTAATACTGTATCTGAAGTCTCTTTTATATAGACCTTAGTGGTCCCCCTAATACTGTATCTGAAGTCTCTTTTTATATAGACCTTAGTGGTCCCCTAATACTGTATCTGAAGTCTCTTTTATATAGACCTTAGTGGTCCCCTAATACTGTATCTGAAGTCTCTTTTATATAGACCTTAGTGGTCCCCTAATACTGTATCTAAAGTCTCTTTTATATAGACCTTAGTGGTCCCTAATACTGTATCTGAAAGTCTCTTTTATATAGACCTTAGTGGTCCCCTAATACTGTATCTGAAACATCAGTTATAAATACCAATAGTTTGGAAAATGCCCAATATCGGCCGATATATCGGTCGGACTTTAGAGGCCAGTCACCTCTCAATCACCTACTGGAAAGAATTGCATCGTTTTTTTTGGTTTTTTATTCAATCATAAAGCTCTGGACATTTCCTTCCAGTTATTTTTGAACTATTTTTAACTGTTCTAATTTAGTTTAAAGAGTTATTCTGTGTGTGCAGTGGCGTTGAGGCTAAGCAGCCCAACTCCACCATCAGGAAGTGTGTGAGAGTAAAAATACAAACTTTCCTTTGAACAAAAACGCAATAAAAAAATAAAAGAAATCTCCGTGTTGCCAGCAGGGAGGTTGTAGAGCACCCTCTGGTGGACAAATTGGGCAACTGCAACACTCAGAAGATGGTTGAAGGGTGTTTCGTCATATTTAAATCTTTAAATATTCATTTATCGGCCTTTATAAATACCAATAGTTTGTAAAATGCCTAATATCGGCCGATATATCGGTCGGACTTTATAGAGGCCAGTCACCTCTCCATCACCTACTGGAAAGAATTGCATTGTTTTTTATTCAATCATAAAGCTCTTGACATTTCCTTCCAGTTATTTTTGAACTATTTTTAACTGTTTTAAATTTGTTTAAAGAGTTATTCTGTGTTTTCCGTGTGCAGTGGCGTTGAGGCTAAGCAGCCCAACTCCGCCATCAGGAAGTGCGTGAGAGTTCAGCTCATCAAGAACGGCAAGAAGATCACCGCCTTCGTCCCCAACGACGGTTGCCTCAACTTCATCGAGGTAAAGCCTGCCCTGCGTACATCCCAGAATAATAGCCCAAACAAGCGTGTTGTGATGCAGCTGAAAAACTGAGCTAAAGTAAATCCTACCGAGTGTTACTACTAGTTGTATTCCCAGGTTCAAATCAGCCACAGTTTACACACCCGTGTTAAAGTTGACTAAAAAAGAGTAATACAAAAATCCATCTTTTGGAAATTGATCTTAATGCCTTAATTAAAAAAATATTAAAAATCCAACCTTTAAGGACACCAACTTTCTTTGTGAATGAATAATGTATCATGAATAAATAAATGTTCTTCCTTTAAACATAGAGGGCATAAGTCAGTCCACCCCTATGTTAAATTCCCATAGAGGCAGAGAGACTTTTATTTTGAAAGCCAGTTATTACATGGATCCAGGATACAATGCATCCTGGTAAATACCCCCACCATACCCCCATCATCATCACATACCCTTCACCATACCCCCACATCATCTCATACCCTTCACCATACCCCCCCATCATCACATACCCTTCACCATACCCCCCCACATCATCACATACCCTTCACCATACCCCCTACATCATCACATACCCTTCACCATACCCCCCACATCATCACATACCCTTCACCATACCCCCCCCACATCATCACATACCCTTCACCATACCCCCCACATCATCACATACCCTTCACCATACCCCCCACATCATCACATACCCTTCACCATACCCACCACACCATCACATACCCTTCACCATACCCCCCACATCATCACATACCCTTCACCACACCCCCCACATCATCACATACCCTTCACCATACCCCCACATCATCACATACCCTTCACCATACCCCCACATCATCACATACCCTTCACCATACCCCCACATCATCACATACCCTTCACCATACCCCCCACACCATCACATACCCTTCACCATACCCCCCACATCATCACATACCCTTCACCATACCCCCCACATCATCACATACCCTTCACCATACCCCCCACATCATCACATACCCTTCACCATACCCCCCCATCATCACATATCCTTCACCATACCCCCCCCACATCATCACATACCCTTCACCATACCCCCACATCATCACATACCCTTCACCATACCCCCACATCATCACATACCCTTCACCATACCCCCCCCACATCATCACATATCCCTTCACCATACCCCCACATCATCACATACCCTTCACCATACCCCCACATCATCACATACCCTTCACCATACCTAGAGATTGGCATGGGGTACTTTCCATATTACCATCCTATTTATTTACCATACATTATTCATTCACAAAGAAAATTGGTGTCCTTAAAGGTTGGATTTTTAATTTTTTTAATTAAGGCATTAAGATCAATTTCCAAAAGATGATTTTCATTTTTTTAGTCAACTTTAGCATGGGTTCATACACTTAGAGTACAGGCCAAAAGTTTGGACACACCTTCTCATTCAATGTGTTTTCCTTTTTATTTTCATGACTATTTACATTGTAGATTCTCACTGAAGGCATCAAAACTATGAATGAACACATATGGAATTATGTACTTAACAAAAAAGTGTGAAATAACTGAAAACATGTCTTATATTTTAGATTCTTCAAAGTAGCCACCCTTTGCTTTTTTTATTAATAAGGGAAATAATTCCACTAATGAACCCTGACAAAGCACACCTGTGAAGGTAAAACCATTTCAGGTGACTACCTCATGAAGCTCATTGAGAGAACACCAAGGGTTTGTAGAGTTATCAAAAAAAGCAAAGGGTGGCTACTTTGAAGAATCTAAAATATAAGACATGTTTTCAGTTATTTCACACTTTTTTGTTAAGTACATAATTCCATATGTGTTCATTCATAGTTTTGATGCCTTCAGTGAGAATCTACAATGTAAATAGTCATGAAAATAAAAAGGAAACACATTGAAACTTTTGGCCTGTACTGTATGATTACCACTGTATGTTATGCTATGTGATTAGAACTTCACAGCTTTCACCAAAAGCTGTTTTGCTGCAGCTTAATGTCTCTGCATGTCCTGAAATGTCTCGCTATGTGGACTGACCGTCCTCTTCCCTCTCCCCTCGGCGTCGCAGGAGAACGATGAGGTTCTGGTGGCAGGATTTGGACGTAAAGGTCACGCCGTTGGAGATATTCCCGGAGTTCGTTTTAAGGTGGTCAAGGTGGCCAACGTGTCCCTGCTGGCTCTCTACAAAGGCAAGAAGGAGAGACCCAGGTCATAGACAGTCAGGCACAGCATAAATAAAACCTTTTCAATTACAAGCTGGTTGTTTCATGTTGTCATTTAATGGTACGTCACTCCTAATTGTGAACCTTTTTTTAGGACATAAAACTGCCAAACTTTCTTTGGCTCCACCTTCTCCATTGTGGGGGACAAGATATTTGATGACATCACATTGGTAGGGCTGCTCCCTCTTAGTGGATTAGTGGAGTAATGGGTGGTTTTGGTCTTAGTCAACTTAGATCTCTTTAGTCCATTAGTCATGTCTGATGCTGTTTTCATGCTGAATGACTTATTTCCAAGAAACGTACGAGCTCATCTCTGGTAAACACAAGAATTAAAGTGGTGCTTTTAACATGACTCTTAGTGGAGAAACTCAGATTAAATCAACTAATCGATTAGTTGATACGATTGAATGAGTGTTAGTCGACTCAGAAGTTCTTCAATCGAGCACAAACCTACGCCTTGGACCCAGTTCAAGTTTGTCATATGCGTATTAGTACCGCAGCAATTAAATACAACGGGCCTTGGGACTCTCTCCGCATCGTCAATAAGCAATAATTGTAGCCAGGGCTGGGCAATATATCTATTATATCCATATCGTGATATGAGACTACATATCGTCTCAGATTTTGGAAATAGTAATATCGTAAATGGCTTAAGTGTTTTTTCCTGGTTTTAAAGGATGCACTACAGTAAAATGTCATTTTCTGTGTTACCAGACTACTGTAGCTGTTTCACTCAGACATTATGTCCACATTACTGAAGATTACAGATATTAAATGTCATTGTGAAGATATTTTGTTAAAGGACCAATTGTCAACGCTATAATATCTGCATCGAGGTATTAGGACAAGAACATCGAGGTATCTAATTTTCTCCATATCGCCCAGCCCTAATTGTAACCTTTAAAAACATCCAAGCACAGTAACCACAGTAAGCTCAGACATAGAGATTTTCTGACATGGATGAAACAATAAATCTGAATATTTGGCCAAATATATAATATAAAAATCTGCATTTGCAGCCCTACTGCTTTGTGTTCTGTATTTAAAGGCACATTTAAGGTGATCGGCTACATACGCTGCACAGTTCAGTCTCATGTTTTTGTCCTGCGGTGTCACCGACTGACTGCTGATCAGTTCATTTTATAAAGTTATCTGGGGGAAGGTAAATATAGCAGCAGGTATCAGATCTCCTGCTGTTTATTTTGAAGGTTTGAAAAGGGAATGACCGAGAGTGACCTGCCAGAGGATCTAACGTTACTAAGGCATTTTGGAGATATAACCATACCAGCATTAAAAGTGATAATTAAAAAATGATTGGGCTCACATGCACCTCTTTTCTCTGTGCGGAACGTGTGAATCACATGTCACATGTACTAGGCAGTACTAGCCACTAGCTCTATTTAAACAGTTTGGAGCATGGATTCATTGACAGAACTCGTGCAGACATACAGCTCTAGTTTCAGTCTCAGGTCAGAGACCTCTCTGCCTCCTGCAGTCTTCAGCAGCACCAACAACAACAACAACAGATCCTCTTCTAATCTGCAAGGACTAACAAGGCTAACAGGACTCCCCGGCCGAGCAGAGGGGACCTAACACAAACCCACAAGGTAAAGAAACTCAGTGACGTCTGTCAGCACCGAAACCTACAGAGAGAGAGAGTCGAGTTTTCACAGACAGACATGTTGAAATGTCCTGCTCTGTTCATTTACCTATTGATGCAGTGTATATACTGCATATATATTTTAATTCCTGTATAGCACGTGTCAAACTCGAGGCCCGGGGGCCAAACCTGGCCCTTTTGCAGATTTTGATTCGGCCCGCATATCAATTTAGGTTCTCAATAAATTTTGGGCCCCCCCCTAGTTTTTGAAGGTTTTTCAATGTTTTATCGTTTTGTCACTTTTTCTGACGTTTTTGAGGCTTTTCTGGCGGGTTTTTTCCCCAATGTTTTTGCCGCTTTTTTCGACCTTTTTTGTTGCTTTTTTTCTTCGATGGCTTTAGTTACTTTTTGGGGGCTTTAGGGCAAACTGTAAGTGAGAAGGCTATATGAGACACGCAATAATCCAGTAAAACATCCTTGACTTTCTCCATTAAATGAAAGCATGTGGATAAACTAAACATGTCTGGCCCATGATGTGATTCTTATTTTCACATGTGGCCCTTAGAGAAGTTGAGTTTGACACCCCTGCTGTAGACTATATGTACATTACGATTAGATAAGGTTGTTTTGGCTTCTTACTTCTTGGCGCTGAACATTAGTGTCCACATATTATCCCTCCTGGTGTCCTCGGGGCAAATTTGACCCATTTTCAAAAAGTTTCTACATCAGAAATTTGGGTTTCTTTAAACCAAATTTTAAAACTAAATAATGTGGATGGTTATCTACAACACTATTCACAAGTTAAATACATGATCAGTTCACTATTTTCATTGAATTTTGGTGTTTTATTCAATTGTATAGCATGTCAAGAAAAATGTATGAAAGAGCATTGAAAAACGTAGGAACAAATGTCAAAAAAGGACTGAAAAAGTGACAAAAACCCTCGAAAAAGTGTCAAAAATGACCGAAAAAACTTCAAAACACGCCAGAAAGTGACAATAACATCGGAAAAAGTGTCAAAAACGTCAGGATAATTTTCAAAAACGCCTGGAAAATTGACGAAAACATGGGAAAGGTTAAAAAAAACATCAAAAAAGCGCAGAAAAATATTGACAGAAATGTCACAAATAGTGTCGAAAAACATTTTGACCCAGAAAAAGTTGCATGACAGTAGTCATGTACCGTTGCCCTTCTCTAATAGAATAGACAGAAATGACAATGTATATAGTATAAGGGACATAAAGTTTGTAGAATATACCTTTGCAAAGATCCAGTGAAGGTCTGTATTTGACAGGAAACGTGCAAAGAGAGCTGGATGGATGCCACAGTTACAAGCTAGTAGGGGTGCACAATATTGACAAAATGTAATTTGCGATATCATTAATTTCCATATTTTTATGCAGATGTGAAAATAACAAAAGTTACGGGAAAATGCATCAAAATAGATCCATAACAAATAAAACAAGTTTTCTTACAACACAAGGTTTATTTCAACTGACAGTCATATCGGGTTAGTAACATGAATTAATATATAAATAAGGACCATGTCTACAGAACAGGACATGTCCTACTGGTTGGACAGTATAAAATATATAAATAAGGACCATGTCTACAGAACAGGACATGTTCTACTGGTTGGACAGTATAAAATATATAAATAAGGACCATGTCTACAGAACAGGACATGTTCTACTGGTTGGACAGTATAAAATATATAAATAAGGACCATGTCTACAGAACAGGACATGTCCTACTGGTTGGACAGTATAAAATATATAAATAAGGACCATGTCTACAGAACAGGACATGTCCTACTGGTTGGACAGTATAAAATATATAAATAAGGACCATGTCTACAGAACAGGACATGTTCTACTGGTTGGACAGTATAAAATATATAAATAAGGACCATGTCTACAGAACAGGACATGTTCTACTGGTTGGACAGTATAAAATATATAAATAATGACCATGTCTACAGAACAGGACATGTCCTACTGGTTGGACAGTATAAAATATATAAATAAGGACCATGTCTACAGAACAGGACATGTCCTACTGGTTGGACAGTATAAAATATATAAATAAGGACCATGTCTACAGAACAGGACATGTTCTACTGGTTGGACAGTATAAAATATATAAATAAGGACCATGTCTACAGAACAGGACATGTTCTACTGGTTGGACAGTATAAAATATATAAATAAGGACCATGTCTACAGAACAGGACATGTCCTACTGGTTGGACAGTATAAAATATATAAATAAGGACCATGTCTACAGAACAGGACATGTCCTACTGGTTGGACAGTATAAAGATATATAAATAAGGACCATGTCTACAGAACAGGACATGTTCTACTGGTTGGACAGTATAAAATATATAAATAAGGACCATGTCTACAGAACAGGACATGTTCTACTGGTTGGACAGTATAAAATATATAAATAATGACCATGTCTACAGAACAGGACATGTTCTACTGGTTGGACAGTATAAATATATAAATAAGGACCATGTCTACAGAACAGGACATGTTCTACTGGTTGGACAGTATAAAATATATAAATAAGGACCATGTCTACAGAACAGGACATGTCCCTACTGGTTGGACAGTATAAAATATATATAAATAAGGACCATGTCTACAGAACAGGACATGTTCTACTGGTTGGACAGTATAAAATATATAAATAAGGACCATGTCTACAGAACAGGACATGTTCTACTGGTTGGACAGTATAAAATATATAAATAAGGACCATGTCTACAGAACAGGACATGTTCTACTGGTTGGACAGTATAATATATATAAATAAGGACCATGTCTACAGAACAGGACATGTTCTACTGGTTGGACAGTATAAAATATATAAATAAGGACCATGTCTACAGAACAGGACATGTTCTACTGGTTGGACAGTATAAAATATATAAATAAGGACCATGTCTACAGAACAGGATGTCTACTGTTGACATACATATAAATAAGGACCATGTCTACAGGGACATGTCTACTGGTTGAATATATATAAATAAGGACCATGTCTACAGAACAGGACATGTTCTACTGGTTGGACAGTATAATATATATAAATAAGGACCATGTCTACAGAACAGGACATGTTCTACTGGTTGGACAGTATAAAATATATAAATAAGGACCATGTCTACAGAACAGGACATGTTCTACTGGTTGGACAGTATAAAATATATAAATAAGGACCATGTCTACAGAACAGGACATGTCCTACTGGTTGGACAGTATAAAATATATAAATAAGGACCATGTCTACAGAACAGGACATGTTCTACTGGTTGGACAGTATAAAATATATAAATAAGGACCATGTCTACAGAACAGGACATGTTCTACTGGTTGGACAGTATAAAATATATAAATAAGGACCATGTCTACAGAACAGGACATGTTCTACTGGTTGGACAGTATAAAATATATAAATAAGGACCATGTCTACAGAACAGGACATGTTCTACTGGTTGGACAGTATAAAATATATAAATAAGGACCATGTCTACAGAACAGGACATGTTCTACTGGTTGGACAGTATAAAATATATAAATAAGGACCATGTCTACAGAACAGGACATGTTCTACTGGTTGGACAGTATAAAATATATAAATAAGGACCATGTCTACAGAACAGGACATGTTCTACTGGTTGGACAGTATAAAATATATAAATAAGGACCATGTCTACAGAACAGGACATGTTCTACTGGTTGGACAGTATAAAATATATAAATAAGGACCATGTCTACAGAACAGGACATGTTCTACTGGTTGGACAGTATAAAATATATAAATAAGGACCATGTCTACAGAACAGGACATGTCCTACTGGTTGGACAGTATAAAATATATAAATAAGGACCATGTCTACAGAACAGGACATGTTCTACTGGTTGGACAGTATAAAATATATAAATAAGGACCATGTCTACAGAACAGGACATGTTCTACTGGTTGGACAGTATAAAATATATAAATAAGGACCATGTCTACAGAACAGGACATGTTCTACTGGTTGGACAGTATAAAATATATAAATAAGGACCATGTCTACAGAACAGGACATGTTCTACTGGTTGGACAGTATAAAATATATAAATAAGGACCATGTCTACAGAACAGGACATGTTCTACTGGTTGGACAGTATAAAAATATATAAATAAGGACCATGTCTACAGAACAGGACATGTTCTACTGGTTGGACAGTATAAAATATATAAATAAGGACCATGTCTACAGAACAGGACATGTCCTACTGGTTGGACAGTATAAAATATATAAATAAGGACCATGTCTACAGAACAGGACATGTCCTACTGGTTGGACAGTATAAAATATATAAATAAGGACCATGTCTACAGAACAGGACATGTTCTACTGGTTGGACAGTATAAAATATATAAATAAGGACCATACACACACAGTGTACATTCAATTAGAACCAACGCTGACCTGCTGATCACACACAAGTTCATTGTAATATTCATGTTTGAACAGAGCCTGGACCCTTTATGTTGACATCATGGAGTTTGTGCGATTTGGGACAGAGGACGATGACGATGATGACGATGATGCAGCGACTCAGTACATGATTGAACAGAGTCTTCTGCTGGAGAGCAACAAACAGAAGGAACTACCCCGAGACTCCACAGCACACGGCAGCAGGAGGTCAGTCTAACAGAAACCACTGTGACAAATATTTCTCTCTGATGCTTGTTAGTGAAATGAGCAACTCCACCATGATGGAAGTTCTGCTCATTACTTCACATTCCTCCGTTACTGCATTTTGCACACACAAAAACATCTCTGGTGCAGAATGTTGTTTGGGAGCTAAAGTTTTGCTGAAGCCCAAAACGGTCTCCTAAGCCCCTCCCCCCACAAGGGAGAATGAATGCGTGTGCATGAGCAGTGATTAACACGCAGTTAGACACCCCCCCTGGCCCTGATTGGTGCATCTGAACAGTTAGACACCTCCCCTGGCCCTGATTGGTGCATCTGAACAGTTAGACACCTCCCCTGGCCCTGATTGGTGCATCTGAACAGTTAGACACCTCCCCCTGGCCCTGATTGGTGCATCTGAACAGTTAGACACCTCCCCCTGGCCCTGATTGGTGCATCTGAACAGTTAGACACCTCCCCCTGGCCCTGATTGGTGCATCTGAACAGTTAGACACCTCCCCCTGGCCCTGATTGGTGCATCTGAACAGTTAGACACCTCCCCCTGGCCCTGATTGGTGCATCTGAACAGTTAGACACCTCCCCCTGGCCCTGATTGGTGCATCTGAACAGTTGGACACCTCCCCCTGGCCCTGATTGGTGCATCTGAACAGTTAGACACCTCCCCCTGGCCCTGATTGGTGCATCTGAACAGTTAGACACCTCCCCCTGGCCCTGATTGGTGCATCTGAACAGTTAGACACCTCCCCCTGGCCCTGATTGGTGCATCTGAACAGTTAGACACCTCCCCCTGGCCCTGATTGGTGCATCTGAACAGTTAGACACCTCCCCCTGGCCCTGATTGGTGCATCTGAACAGTTAGACACCTCCCCCTGGCCCTGATTGGTGCATCTGAACAGTTAGACACCCTCCCCCTGGCCCTGATTGGTGCATCTGAACAGTTAGACACCTCCCCCTGGCCCTGATTGGTGCATCTGAACAGTTAGACACCTCCCCCTGGCCCTGATTGGTGCATCTGAACAGTTAGACACCTCCCCCTGGCCCTGATTGGTGCATCTGAACAGTTAGACACCTCCCCCTGGCCCTGATTGGTGCATCTGAACAGTTAGACACCTCCCCCTGGCCCTGATTGGTGCATCTGAACAGTTAGACACCTCCCCCTGGCCCTGATTGGTGCATCTGAACAGTTAGACACCTCCCCCTGGCCCTGATTGGTGCATCTGAACAGTTAGACACCTCCCCCTGGCCCTGATTGGTGCATCTGAACAGTTAGACACCTCCCCCTGGCCCTGATTGGTGCATCTGAACAGTTAGACACCTCCCCTGGCCCTGATTGGTGCATCTGAACAGTTAGACACCTCCCCTGGCCCTGATTGGTGCATCTGAACAGTTAGACACCTCCCTGGCCCTGATTGGTGCATCTGAACAGTTAGACACCTCCTCTGGCCCTGATTGGTGCATCTGAACAGTTAGACACCTCCTCTGGCCCTGATTGGTGCATCTGAACAGTTACACACCTCCTGTGGCCCTGATTGGTGCATCTGAACAGTTAGACACTCCCCCAGGCTGTAGGTGGAGCCAGGGGAGCTGGATTTATTTTAAATGACCTGCTTCATGTAGTTCTACATGTATATAGTATACAGTGGTTTGCATAAGTGAATACACCCATGATAAAGTGGGTACCACGTGGTACTTTCCATAAGATCATCTCTCAATAGGGGTGGACTGACTTATGCCCCTCGTATTTTAAGGAAGAACATTTATTTAAACGGGTGTCCTTAAAAGTTGGATTTTTCCAAATATTTTTAATTAAGTCATTAAGATAAATTTTCAAAAGATGATTTGTTATTCCTCTTTATAGTCAACTTTAGCATGGAGTCATAAACTTATACAAGCCACTGTAATATTATTCCCAGCAGGTGAAGCTCAGATGACTTTACCAGAATTTAGTTTTTCTTCTAGTGGTTGTGTGTTTAAGTTGGAGCTCTTCTTTCCACACAGCTCTGGACCTGACTCTGCAGACAGCATCTTCACTGCTATAAGACAAGGTGAGGTGGGGGGGAGGGGGGAACACAAGGCTTGTAACATGGTAATATTTGATTTACTGTATAAAAAAAATACAAATGAAACTGTCAGGTATTTACATTAAAAGCGCCCATATTCTGCTCATTTTCAGGTTCATATAATTGTATTTTAAGGTTGTACCAGAATAGGTTTACATGGTTTAATTATCAAAAAACACCATATTTTAGTTGTACTGCACATTGCTGCAGCTCCTCTTTTCACCCTGTGCTCAGGTCTCACGGTTTCAGAGGATGTAGGACCCAAATGCAGAGACAGACAGGCAGTGTGAGTTTTGAGGATTTAATAAACAAATAATGAAGTCCATACTAACAAAAGGTGTCCCGAGAACAGAAGGCAAATCCAAAAAATAGGCACAAGAAGAAACAAATACAGAACACTGACAAGCAATCCACTGAAAAGGACAAACGAGGAAAACCAAACAGCAAACAATAATCCGACAAGAGACAAAAACAGAACAACCATGACATCAGGTTTCTGTTTTAGCTACAGAGTGAAACCTCTTCTCTTCTTCTTCTGTACTATCTTTGATTGCTCTTGCACATGCTCAGTAGCTCAGATGTAGATCATGTCAGCTAGCTCCATAGACAGTAAAAGAAAGGCTGTTTCTCCACCTTCAGGATTAGCTGGGAGACTTCTTCTAAACCAGGGAGCACATGGAAGTAGTTCTTCTGGAGATTATGGTGAACTAGTGTGTGTTGTAGCAGGGTGTTTTGCTAATGAGAACGAGGTAGCATGCTAGCGTTAGCGTGCTAACGGTTGTGGTTAGCCAGCTCGTTTTGGCCAAGGGGGGGTAAGCTTCGCTTCAGAACTCGAACCTCCTATGGCGCCATTTTGATGCTACCTAGCCATCACCTCCCGTTAGCATCCCATTGACTCCCATTCATTCTGACGTCACTTTGGCAGCGAATAACTTTACATCTGAAGCGTTTAAAGACTCTGTTCTGTTGTTTATTTCTAAAGGAACACGACAATGTATAAAAGGCTCCATTACCTTGTACCTCACGTTAATGCTCCGTAGCAGACGCTTTTATAAAAATAGGCTAACGATTGGGTCATAACCACGAGACTTACTGTCACACAGTAGAGGAATTACCGTATAGTACAGGAGAAGCTCACAGGCAGTTTGGACTTCCATTAGCTGTTTAGGTTTAATTACTAATGTTAACTAGCATGTTAGTGATCAGTAATTAGCCTGTGTCTATGTTATCTCCTTACATATACCTACACTCTCCGTCTCTGTGAGATTGGGAATGATTGAGATTTCTCTCGGCACAGCTACCAGAAGACTTCACACTTTCAGACACGTTGCTCACGTCACATCTACGTCTTCAAGCTCAGTTGGAGGCTGCTCAGTAAAGCAAGAGATCACCGGAAAAGTGCTTCTAATATCCTTCACTGGTCTCCGTCCAGAGACACGGGGTCTATTGGTCCATTATATATATAATGTCTATTAGAAGCCGTGCAGATTTTGACCAGCTCACCAGGAGACTGAAGGCAGGACACATTCAGAAACCAGAGACACAAAACAACCCCCTAAATCACCAGAAAAAGTGTTTTTTTTTTTCATAAAATGGGCACTTTAAAGATATCCTTAACCGTTGTCTTTGGGTCAAATTTGACCCGTTGTCTAAATGTCTATATCAGAAATATGTTTCTCTTTTTTTAACTACCTAATTTTAATTACCCCAAAATAACATAAATCATTCCATGCAACGCGCTTCGCAAGTACAACATGAGATCGGATCTCTACTTTCATTGAATTTCGGGTGTTTTGTTCAATTTTTTTGCATTTAAAAAAGACATGAAAAATGTTTCCAAACAGTATCCTGACTGAACGTTGACGTACACCAGTCTGTGATTATCATTCCTTTAATATTAGCCTAAATTATTCATAATATCATATTTTTTAACTCAAGGATTAGGTATAACTTCCTATTAATGACATTAATTAACCATGTGTTAATCTAGTAATGAGTCTGTGTTAGTGGTGTGCATACATGGTAGTGAAAATGAAAGTGAACTGATAACTCTGCAAACCCTTGGTGTTCTCTCAATGAGCTTCATGAGGTAGTCACCTGAAATGGTTTTACCTTCACAGGTGTGCTTTGTCAGGGTTCATTAGTGGAATTATTTCTCTTATTAATAAAAAAGCAAAGGGTGGCTACTTTGAAGAATCTAAAATATAAGACATGTTTTCAGTTATTTCACACTTTTTTGTTAAGTACATAATTCCATATGTGTTCATTCATAGTTTTGATGCCTTCAGTGAGAATCTACAATGTAAATAGTCATGAAAATAAAAAGGAAACACATTGAATGAGAAGGTGTGTCCAAACCTTTGGCCTGTACTGTATATATAATATATAAATCGGATTTATAAAGAATTTGAATGCGTAAAAACGTTTTTGTTTGGTGTGCGCTACAAGGTTTTATAAATCACAATATCGTTTTGACTTTTTGGCGCACAAAATCTTTCATAATAGAACCTATGCACAGTTTTATAAATGAGGCCCCAGGGCTGATACAGTGTGCAATAAAACATGTGACATGTGAATACTGTAAATACATTTTACCATTTTAATAATTCTCTTTAATTATATTTATTATTGTGTGTTAATCTAATCTACATTTCCCTCTTATCCCTCGCTGCTGCAACAGTGTGGATTTCCACATTGTGACAAATGTGACTCTCACAAGAATGTCCAGACACACTCAAACAAAATTCACTGTAAAAGCAATGTTCTGCTTTCCATTAAAGCAACTTATATTGATTCGAGTGTATTGCTTCAATAAGTACTGAAACTGTTTAATACATCCCAAAATATGTGGCACTTAAACACTTTCCTTTATTAGGTTCATCAATATTTTACAAGCAAAAGAACTTTATAAAGGCCAAATTAAAATATCACACAATTTATATGAGGCAAACATTTAAGTAAAAGGGTTCTGTGTCCTGGGATATCCACTGTCATTAGATTCAGCTACACTTTGCTTTGATTAATAAAGGATTTTGAATGTTGAATCTTGAATGTAGGGAAAGAAAATGTCTGCCATTGGCCCCTCCTAGTGGTGATATAAAGGGATATAATTTTAAATATTAACAGTCACTGTCCCTCCATCCCTGCAGGTAATGAGAAGCTCTTGAAGGAGCTAAGCGTCCGGCACAGAGACAAGTTTTCACACACTAACAGCCGAGGTTGGACTCCTCTCCACGAAGCAGCAGCTCAGAGCAACCAGAGCATCCTGGAGCTCACACTCTACGGTATTCATCCACGTTACTGATTCTGTAAAGTATGGATGTATGGATAGATAGATAGATAGATAGATAGATAGATAGATAGATAGAGAGATAGATAGATAGATAGATAGATAGATAGATAGATTTATAGATAGATAGATAGATAGATAGATAGATAGATAGATAGATAGATAGATAGATAGATAGAGAGATAGATAGATAGATAGATAGATATATAGATAGATGGATAGATAGATAGATAGATAGATAGATAGATTTATAGATAGATAGATAGATAGATAGATAGATAGATAGATAGATAGATAGATAGATAGATAGATAGATAGATAGATAGATAGATAGATAGATAGATAGATAGATAGATAGATAGATAGATAGATAGATAGATAGATAGATAGATATATAGATAGATAGATAGATAGATAGATAGATAGATAGATAGATAGATAGATAGATAGATAGATAGATAGATAGATAGATAGATAGATAGATAGATAGATAGATAGATATATAGAGAGATAGATAGATAGATAGATAGATTGATTTATAGATAGATAGATAGATAGATAGATAGAGAGATAGATAGATAGATAGAGATAGATAGATAGATAGATAGATAGATAGATAGATAGATAGATAGATAGATAGATAGATAGAGAGATAGATAGATAGATAGATAGATAGATAGATAGATAGATAGATATATAGAGAGAGAGAGATAGATAGATAGATAGATAGATAGATAGATTTATAGATAGATAGATAGAGAGATAGATAGATAGATAGATAGATAGATAGATAGATAGATAGATAGATAGATAGATAGATAGATAGATAGATAGATAGATAGATAGATAGATAGATTTATAGATAGATAGATGTATTGATAGATGTATAGATAGATAGATGTATAGATAGATAGATGTATAGATAGATAGATAGATAGATAGATAGATAGATAGATAGATAGATAGATAGATAGATAGATAGATAGATAGATAGATAGATAGATAGATAGATAGATAGATTTATAGATAGATAGATGTATTGATAGATAGATGTATAGATAGATAGATGTATAGATAGATAGATGTATAGATAGATAGATAGATAGATAGATAGATAGATAGATAGATAGATAGATGATAGATAGATAGATAGATAGATAGATAGATAGATTTATAGATAGATAGATGTATTGATAGATAGATGTATAGATAGATGTATAGATAGTAGGGCTGCCACGTCTTAGTCGATTAGTCGACTAATCGGTCGTTTTGGTCTTAGTCGACTAAGATTTCTTTAGTCCATTAGTCATTTTTTATGCTTATTCATGCTTAATTATTTATTTCCAAGAAACTTCTGATCACATTTCTGGTAAACACAAGATTTAAAGTGGTGCTTTTGCAGGATTAATTGTGGAGAAACTCAGTTTTACAGATGGTTAATTAACTACATTTATATTGTTCTTTTCTAGTCTTAACCACCTCTCAAAGAGCACAGCTCTGTCGATTAAATCAACTAATCCATTAGTCGACTAAATCCTATAAGTGTTAGTGGACTAAGGAGTTCTTTAGTCGAGGACAGGCCTAATAGATAGATAGATGTATAGATAGATAGATGTATAGATAGATAGATAGATGTATATATAGATAGATGTATAGATATATGTATAGATAGATAAATGTATAGATATATGTATATATAGATAGATGTATAGATAGATAGATAGATATATAGATGTATATATAGATGGATGTATAGATAGATGTATATATATAGATAGATGTATAGATAGATGTATAGATAGATAGTTGTATAGATAGATGTATAGATATATAGATATATAGATAGATGTATAGATAGATAGATGTATAGATATATAGATAGCTGTATAGATAGATGTATAGATATATAGATAGATGTATAGATAGATGGATAAATAGATAGATATTGATCCTAAAAATGTGAAATTCCGGTGTTGCAGCAGCAAAAATATCAGACACACATCAAACATACAGAATATACATGAAATAAAAGGATACAGTATACATGAAATAATAATAGGATACAATGTAAGAACAAATAGTTTAAAATATCTATAAGTTGGGAATAAAACTGTTTAAATAGTATTTATAAAGCTGTAGGTAAACAAACCTATTGTGCAAGTTGCACTTAGTGCAGTAGTGATGTCTAGGAGTCTCATCTGTCACCCAGTGATGAGGTGTTATATGGTTTGAATGATTTCTCGTATCGGTCCGTGGGATAACATATGTTATGACCTAACACCCCATTAATGAATCAGATCTAACAGCAACTGGTCCTGTTCTCCAGCTTCAGGCTCAGACTCTGTTGAGAGTCGTACTCCTCGCGGTCAGACTCCTCTCTTCCTGGCAGTAGAAGGAGGTCTGATAGAAAACGCCTCCTTCCTCCTCCAGCACGGAGCCCAGCCGGACAGCCAGGACCACGGCCAGGACTCACCGATGCTGCTAGGTAGGCTGATGTCACTTCCTGCAGGAACGGAGAGAAACAGCAGTGGTGGAAGGAAGGGGCTACGCTTCCCTTCAGAACTCGAACCTCCCGTTAGCATGCCATTGACTCCCATTCATTCTGACGTCACTTTGACAGAGAATAACTTTACATCTGAAGCGTTTAAAGACTCTATTTGTCTGTTGTTTATTTCTAAAGAAACACAACAATGTATAAAAGGCTCCATTACCTTGTAGCTCACGTTATGGCTCCGTAGCAGACGCTTTTATAAAAATAGGCTAACGATTGGGTCATAACCACGAGACTTACTGTCACACAGTAGAGGAATTACCGTATAGTACAGGAGAAGCTCACAGGCAGTTTGGACTTCCATTAGCTGTTTAGGTTTAATTACTAATGTTAACTAGCATGTTAGTGATCAGTAATTACTAATGTTAACTAGCATGTTAGTGATCAGTAATTACTAATGTTAACTAGCATGTTAGTGATCAGTAATTACTAATGTTAACTAGCATGTTAGTGATCAATAATTACTAATGTTAACTAGCATGTTAGTGATCAGTAATTACTAATGTTAACTAGCATGTTAGTGATCAGTAATTACTAATGTTAACTAGCATGTTAGTGATCAATAATTACTAATGTTAACTAGCATGTTAGTGATCAGTAATTACTAATGTTAACTAGCATGTTAGTGATCAATAATTACTAATGTTAACTAGCATGTTAGTGATCAATAATTACTAATGTTAACTAGCATGTTAGTGATCAGTAATTACTAATGTTAACTAGCATGTTAGTGATCAGTAATTACTAATGTTAACTAGCATGTTAGTGATCAGTAATTACTAATGTTAACTAGCATGTTAGTGATCAATAATTACTAATGTTAACTAGCATGTTAGTGATCAATAATTACTAATGTTAACTAGCATGTTAGTGATCAGTAATTACTAATGTTAACTAGCATGTTAGTGATCAATAATTACTAATGTTAACTAGCATGTTAGTGATCAGTAATTACTAATGTTAACTAGCATGTTAGTGATCAGTAATTACTAATGTTAACTAGCATGTTAGTGATCAGTAATTACTAATGTTAACTAGCATGTTAGTGATCAGTAATTACTAATGTTAACTAGCATGTTAGTGATCAGTAATTACTAATGTTAACTAGCATGTTAGTGATCAATAATTACTAATGTTAACTAGCATGTTAGTGATCAGTAATTACTAATGTTAACTAGCATGTTAGTGATCAGTAATTACTAATGTTAACTAGCATGTTAGTGATCAGTAATTACTAATGTTAACTAGCATGTTAGTGATCAGTAATTACTAATGTTAACTAGCATGTTAGTGATCAGTAATTACTAATGTTAACTAGCATGTTAGTGATCAGTAATTAGCCTGTGTCTATGTTATCTCCTTACATATACCTACACTCTCCGTCTCTGTAAGATTGGGAATGATTGAGATTTCTCTCGGCACAGCTACCAGAAGACTTCACACTTTCAGACAGGTTGCTCACGTCACATCTACGTCTTCAAGCTCAGTTGGAGGCTGCTCAGTAACGCTCAGCCAGCACCGGGAAAGAGACTTCTGATATCCTCCACTGGTCTCAGACCATTGGTCCATTCTTATATACTGCCTATGCAACACACCAGATGTTGTTTA
>JABUOV010000125.1:77500-80000 GCA_025617405.1 Perca schrenkii | reverse complement strand
TACCTAGCTACTGAGCATGTAGTCTTACCTAGCTACTGAGCATGTAGTCCTTACCTAGCTACTGAACATGTAGTCTTACCTAGCTACTGAGCATGTAGTCTTACCTAGCTACTGAGCATGTAGTCTTACCTAGCTACTGAGCATGTAGTCTTACCTAGCTACTGAGCATGTAGTCTTACCTAGCTACTGAGCATGTAGTCTTACCTAGCTACTGAGCATGTAGTCCTTACCTAGCTACTGAGCATGTAGTCTTACCTAGCTACTGAGCATGTAGTCTTACCTAGCTACTGAGCATGTAGTCTTACCTAGCTACTGAGCATGTAGTCTTACCTAGCTACTGAGCATGTAGTCTTACCTAGCTACTGAGCATGTAGTCTTACCTAGCTACTGAGCATGTAGTCTTACCTAGCTACTGAGCATGTAGTCCTTACCTAGCTACTGAGCATGTAGTCTTACCTAGCTACTGAGCATGTAGTCTTACCTAGCTACTGAGCATGTAGTCTTACCTAGCTACTGAGCATGTAGTCTTACCTAGCTACTGAGCATGTAGTCTTACCTAGCTACTGAGCATGTAGTCTTACCTAGCTACTGAACATGTAGTCTTACCTAGCTACTGAGCATGTAGTCTTACCTAGCTACTGAGCATGTAGTCTTACCTAGCTACTGAGCATGTAGTCTTACCTAGCTACTGAGCATGTAGTCTTACCTAGCTACTGAGCATGTAGTCTTACCTAGCTACTGAGCATGTAGTCTTACCTAGCTACTGAGCATGTAGTCTTACCTAGCTACTGAGCATGTAGTCTTACCTAGCTACTGAGCATGTAGTCTTACCTAGCTACTGAGCATGTAGTCTTACCTAGCTACTGAGCATGTAGTCTTACCTAGCTACTGAGCATGTAGTCTTACCTAGCTACTGAACATGTAGTCTTACCTAGCTACTGAACATGTAGTCTTACCTAGCTACTGAGCATGTAGTCTTACCTAGCTACTGAGCATGTAGTCCTTACCTAGCTACTGAGCATGTAGTCTTACCTAGCTACTGAGCATGTAGTCTTACCTAGCTACTGAACATGTAGTCTTACCTAGCTACTGAGCATGTAGTCTTACCTAGCTACTGAGCATGTAGTCTTACCTAGCTACTGAACATGTAGTCTTACCTAGCTACTGAGCATGTAGTCTTACCTAGCTACTGAGCATGTAGTCCTTACCTAGCTACTGAGCATGTAGTCTTACCTAGCTACTGAGCATGTAGTCTTACCTAGCTACTGAACATGTAGTCTTACCTAGCTACTGAACATGTAGTCTTACCTAGCTACTGAGCATGTAGTCTTACCTAGCTACTGAGCATGTAGTCTTACCTAGCTACTGAGCATGTAGTCTTACCTAGCTACTGAGCATGTAGTCTTACCTAGCTACTGAGCATGTAGTCTTACCTAGCTACTGAACATGTAGTCTTACCTAGCTACTGAGCATGTAGTCTTACCTAGCTACTGAGCATGTAGTCCTTACCTAGCTACTGAGCATGTAGTCCTTACCTAGCTACTGAGCATGTAGTCTTACCTAGCTACTGAGCATGTAGTCTTACCTAGCTACTGAGCATGTAGTCTTACCTAGCTACTGAGCATGTAGTCTTACCTAGCTACTGAACATGTAGTCTTACCTAGCTACTGAGCATGTAGTCTTACCTAGCTACTGAGCATGTAGTCTTACCTAGCTACTGAGCATGTAGTCTTACCTAGCTACTGAGCATGTAGTCCTTACCTAGCTACTGAGCATGTAGTCTTACCTAGCTACTGAGCATGTAGTCCTTACCTAGCTACTGAGCATGTAGTCTTACCTAGCTACTGAGCATGTAGTCTTACCTAGCTACTGAGCATGTAGTCTTACCTAGCTACTGAGCATGTAGTCTTACCTAGCTACTGAGCATGTAGTCTTACCTAGCTACTGAGCATGTAGTCCTTACCTAGCTACTGAGCATGTAGTCCCTTACCTAGCTACTGAGCATGTAGTCTTACCTAGCTACTGAGCATGTAGTCCTTACCTAGCTACTGAGCATGTAGTCTTACCTAGCTACTGAGCATGTAGTCTTACCTAGCTACTGAGCATGTAGTCTTACCTAGCTACTGAGCATGTAGTCTTACCTAGCTACTGAGCATGTAGTCCTTACCTAGCTACTGAGCATGTAGTCTTACCTAGCTACTGAGCATGTAGTCTTACCTAGCTACTGAGCATGTAGTCTTACCTAGCTACTGAGCATGTAGTCCTTACCTAGCTACTGAGCATGTAGTCTTACCTAGCTACTGAGCATGTAGTCTTACCTAGCTACTGAGCATGTAGTCTTACCTAGCTACTGAGCATGTAGTCTTACCTAGCTACTGAGCATGTAGTCTTACCTAGCTACTGAGCATGTAGTCCTTACCTAGCTACTGAGCATGTAGTCTTACCTAGCTACTGAGCATGTAGTCTTACCTAGCTACTGAACATGTAGTCTTACCTAGCT
>JABUOV010000125.1:62500-72500 GCA_025617405.1 Perca schrenkii | reverse complement strand
TGGTGATCTGGTGGTGATCTGGTGATGATGTTGTGGTCCCTGAGAGATCTGGTGATGATCTGGTGATGATCTGGTGGTCCCAGAGAGATCTGGTGATCTGGTGGTGATCTGGTGATGATGTTGTGGTCCCTGAGAGATCTGGTGATGATCTGGTGGTGATCTGGTGGTGATCTGGTGATCTGGTGTGATCTGGTGACTGCTGTGTGTTTCAGATTGCCCTGCGGCTGGGGAACTACGAGCTGATAGAGCTGCTGCTGAGGTTTGGAGCCAACGTCAACTATTACTGCAAGATCAACACAACCCACTTCCCCTCAGCCCTGCAGTACGCACTCAAGGACCAGGTCTCTTCTTCTTCTTCTTCTTCTTCTTCCTGTCCTCTCGTCTCCTCTTCTTCTTCTTCTTCTTCTTCTTCTTCTTCTTCTTTTGTTATTATTATTATTATAATAAATTATGGTAAAATACTTGTATTTGTAATCAGAGATGGAATCAGTTTTACTAACTTAACTGATATCTGTTGTAAGTACAGAAGTCTAATCCCTAACCTGTGTGTGTGTGTGTGTGTGTGTGTGTGTGTGTGTGTGTGTGTGTGTGTGTGTGTGTGTGTGTGTGTGTGTGTGTGTGTGTGTGTGTGTGTGTGTGTGTGTGTGAGTGTGTGTGTGTGTGTGTGTGTGTGTGTGAGTGTGTGTGTGAGTGTGTGTGAGTGTGTGTGTGTGTGTGTGTGTGTGTGTGTATGTCTGTGTGTGCGTGATTGTGTGAGTGTGTGTGTGTCTGTCTGTGTGTGTGTGTGTGTGTGTGTGTGTGTGATTGTGTGAGTGAGTGTGTGTGTGATTGTGTGAGTGAGTGTGTGTGTGTGTATGTGTGTGTCTGTGTGTGATTGTGTGAGTGAGTGTGTGTGTGTGTGTGTGTGTGTGTGTGTGTGTGTGTGTGTGTGTGTGTGTGTGTGTGTGTGTGTGTGTGTGTGTGTGTGTGTGTGTGTGATTGTGTGAGTGAGTGTGTGTGTGTGTCTGTCTGTATGTGTGTGTGTGTGTGTGATTGTGTGAGTGAGTGTGTGTGTGTGTGTGTGTGTGTGTGTGTGTGTGTGTGTGTGTGTGTGAGTGTGTGTGTGTGTGTGTGTGTGTGTGTGTGTGTGTGTGTGTGTGTGTGTGTGTGTGTGTGTGTGTGTGTGTGTGATTGAGTGAGTGTGTGTGTGTGTGTGTGTGTGTGTGTGTATGTATGTGTGTGTGTGTGTGTGTGTGTGTGTGTGTGTGTGTGTGTGTGTGTGTGTGTGTGTGTGTGTGTGTGTGTGTGTGTGTGTGTGTGTGTGTGTGTGTGTGTGTGTGTGTGTGTGTGTGTGTGTGTGTTAGGTGGTTTTCAGGATGCTGTGTAACTATGGTTATGATGTGGGGCGCTGCTTTGAGTGTCCCTATGGCAACGGCTCCCACATCCCTGAAGACTTTGAGGGATGGAGCGACACTGTGATCAAAGACAACACGGTAATCAACACCAGTTATATATATATATATATATATATATATATATATATATATATATATATTAATATATATAAATATATATTTAATTTATTTATATATGTATATATTTTTTATAGATATATACATACAGTACAGGCCAAAAGTTTGGACACACCTTCTCATTCAATGTGTTTCCTTTTTATTTTCATGACTATTTACATTGTAGATTCTCACTGAAGGCATCAAAACTATGAATGAACACATATGGAATGATGTACTTAACAAAAAGTGTGAAATAACTGAAAACATGTCTTATATTTTAGATTCTTCAAAGTAGCCACCCTTTGCTTTTTTTTGATAACTCTGCAAACCCTTGGTGTTCTCTCAATGAGCTTCATGAGGTAGTCACCTGAAATGGTTTTACCTTCACAGGTGTGCTTTGTCAGGGTTCATTAGTGGAATTATTTCCCTTATTAATAAAAAAAGCAAAGGGTGGCTACTTTGAAGAATCTAAAATATAAGACATGTTTTCAGTTATTTCACACTTTTTTGTTAAGAACATAATTCCATATGTGTTCATTCATAGTTTTGATGCCTTCAGTGAGAATCTACAATGTAAATAGTCATGAAAATAAAAAGGAAACGCATTGAATGAGAAGGTGTGTCCAAACTTTTGGCCTGTACTGTACGTCACGCTGCCTTCACTCCAATTGGCTGTCGCTTTGTCGCATCGCTCCACATTTGCATAAAATAGACTTCTTGTCTGGGCTGAAAGTGAAGGCTGATTATTCTGCTCAGCGCAGTGAAGTTGAAGCCAACGGACCTTTCTCACAGCAGACATGTTGACTTGTCATAGTTGGAAAAGCACAGCTGAGACTGATCACCTTAACGATGGCTCAGTTACGTCAAGTGTCCCAGTAAGATATTTCAGTGAGTCAGCATGCACAATACCAGGGTCTCTCCTAAGTGGAATGCAGCCATCAGTAATGGTTTAATACCAGGACCTCTCCTAAGTGGAATGCAGCCATCATTAATGGTTTAATACCAGGACCTCTCCTAAGTGGAATGCAGCCATCAGTAATGGTTTAATACCAGGGTCTCTCCTAAGTGGAATGCAGCCATCAGTAATGGTTTAATACCAGGGTCTCTCCTAAGTGGAATGCAGCCATCAGTAATGGTTTAATACCAGGGTCTCTCCTAAGTGGAATGCAGCCATCAGTAATGGTTTAATACCAGGGTCTCTCCTAAGTGGAATGCAGCCATCAGTAATGGTTTAATACCAGGGTCTCTCCTAAGTGGAATGCAGCCATCAGTAATGGTTTAATACCAGGACCTCTCCTAAGTGGAATGCAGCCATCAGTAATGGTTTAATACCAGGGTCTCTCCTAAGTGGAATGCAGCCATCAGTAATGGTTTAATACCAGGGTCTCTCCTAAGTGGAATGCAGCCATCAGTAATGGTTTAATACCAGGACCTCTCCTAAGTGGAATGCAGCCATCAGTAATGGTTTAATACCAGGACCTCTCCTAAGTGGAATGCAGCCATCAGTAATGGTTTAATACCAGGACCTCTCCTAAGTGGAATGCAGCCATGAGTAATGGTTTTAAATACACCTGGGCTTTTCCTACTATGACATGTCAACATGTCTGCCGTGAAAAAGGTCCATTCAGACCCCGACATGTCTGAATGGGGTCTTCCCATGGCTCTTCCTCTGAACCTGTGTCAGTGCAGTTCTGCGAGGTGATCTCTGTCTCCTGGCTGAAGCACCTTGCGGGCCAGTTGGTCCGCATCATGTTGGACTACGTGGACCATGTGACCCTGTGCTCCAAGCTGAAGGCGGCTGTGATGGAGCAGCAGCAGTGGCCCGACATCTGCAGGCTGCAAGGTAAATTAAAGGTCCCATGGCATGAAAATGTCACTTTATGGAGTTTTTTTTAACATTAATATGAGTTCCCCCAGCCTGCCTATGGTCCCCCAGTGGCTAGAAATGGTGATAGGTGTAAACCGAGCCCTGGGAGAGACTTCAGATACAGTATTAGGGGACCACTAAGGTCTATATAAAGAGACTTCAGATACAGTATTAGGGGACCACTAAGGCCTATATAAAAGAGACTTCAGATACAGTATTAGAGGGACCACTAAGGTCTATATAAAAGAGACTTCAGATACAGTATTAGAGGGACCACTAAGGTCTATATAAAGAGACTTCAGATACAGTATTAGGGGACCACTAAGGTCTATATAAAGAGACTTCAGATACAGTATTAGGGGACCACTAAGGTCTATATAAAAGAGACTTCAGATACAGTATTAGAGGACCACTAAGGTCTATATAAAAGAGACTTCAGATACAGTATTAGGGGACCACTAAGGTCTATATAAAAGAGACTTCAGATACAGTATTAGGGGACCACTAAGGTCTATATAAAGAGACTTCAGATACAGTATTAGGGGACCACTAAGGTCTATATAAAGAGACTTCAGATACAGTATTAGGGGACCACTAAGGTCTATATAAAAGAGACTTCAGATACAGTATTAGGGGACCACTAAGGTCTATATAAAAGAGACTTCAGATACAGTATTAGGGGACCACTAAGGTCTATATAAAAGAGACTTCAGATACAGTATTAGGGGACCACTAAGGTCTATATAAAAGAGACTTCAGATACAGTATTAGGGGACCACTAAGGTCTATATAAAGAGTCTTCAGATACAGTATTAGGGGACCACTAAGGCCTATATAAAAGAGACTTCAGATACAGTATTAGGGGACCACTAAGGCCTATATAAAAGAGACTTCAGATACAGTATTAGGGGGACCACTAAGGCCTATATAAAAGAGACTTCAGATACAGTATTAGGGGACCACTAAGGTCTATATAAAAGAGACTTCAGATACAGTATTAGGGGACCACTAAGGTCTATATAAAAGAGACTTCAGATACAGTATTAGGGGACCACTAAGGTCTATATAAAAGAGACTTTAGATACAGTATTAGGGGACCACTAAGGTCTATATAAAAGAGACTTCAGATACAGTATTAGGGGACCACTAAGGTCTATATAAAAGAGACTTCAGATACAGTATTAGGGGACCACTAAGGTCTATATAAAAGAGACTTCAGATACAGTATTAGGGGACCACTAAGGTCTATATAAAAGAGACTTCAGATACAGTATTAGGGGACCACTAAGGTCTATATAAAAGAGACTTCAGATACAGTATTAGGGGACCACTAAGGTCTATATAAAAGAGACTTCAGATACAGTATTAGGGGACCACTAAGGTCTATATAAAAGCATCCAAAGAGCACCATGTCATGGGACCTTTAAATGAAAGTTGTGTCAATGCCTTCATATAACCAGTGGCCTTCATTAATCTTCCCTGGACGTGTTGCATCCTCCTCTTCTCCTCCAGAGAACGCTCGCTGTCTGCAGCATCTCTGTCGTCTGCGGATCCGGCGTTGTCTCGGCCGCCTTCGTCTCCGATCGCCCGTCTTCATGAGCTTCCTGCCGTTGCCGGGGCGACTGAAGGACTACATCCTGTACCGGGAGTACGACCTTTACAGCCAGCAGAGCAGCACGCCGCGGTGACGCACCAGTTAGGACATAGACACGATTCAAAAAGAGTAGTTAAATATCAACAATCCAAATCACACTTTTAAGTCACTTCTACGGTTTGTTACCTCTTTTTCCACACCACACAGTTTTTAATGTTTCTTTTCTATTAAAAACTTGTTGCCGGG
Organism: Perca schrenkii; assembly: GCA_025617405.1. Lineage (NCBI taxonomy): Eukaryota > Metazoa > Chordata > Actinopteri > Perciformes > Percidae > Perca > Perca schrenkii. The sequence goes on along the minus strand of JABUOV010000125.1, from coordinate 67,300 downwards.
TTAGCTCAGTTGGTAGAGCAGGTACACATATATGGAGGTTTATACCTCACGGGCGATTTTAGACCCTTTTTAGGGGGGCTCAAGCCCTAAAATTCATCTCAGCCCCTCTAAAAATTGTGATAATAAAAAACATACTGTATGTATAGTTTTAAATCAATTTTGGTGCTTCAAGTGAGAGTTTGCAAACTTGTCTGTTAGTGACAGAGGTTCAAAGGGCTGGACGCAGGTTTAATATCCTGTGTTGCTGAGTCTTTATCTGACGGATCAGAGGGAGAGCAGGAGTGTGGTTATAAAGTTTAACGTTGGTAGTCCCCAGAGAGAGAGAAAGAGAAAGAGAAGAAGTCAGTAATGTCACGTCGCAGATTAGAACCCAAATTGAAATGTAAGCGACTCAAATTTCTGAATGTTAGCTAGGATTGGTCGTTATTATAAAGTGTCAAGTTTGGTTCCATCATAGTGTCAACGTTAGCGGATGTTGTTGTTGAGTAGCTCAGAGATTATCAGCTAATGAAGTTACTGATTTAGCAGGAGAGGGATACACACAGGCACTGTATCTGTGTTACATTCTCATTAGGGGCTGAGCCCCCCTAAAGGTCTGGTCCTAGAACAGCCCCTGGTATAGATCTACCGGGGTGGCATAGGGTGGCAAATGCCACCCATAAAGAAAGCCTTGCCAGCCCTGCTGCCACCCCAGTTGGCAGCAACGAATTAAAAAAGTGTGAAAAAACTGAAAACATGTCTCATATTATGAATTCCTCAAAGTAGCCACCCTTTGCTTTTTTTGCAAAGGGTGGCTACTTTGAAGAATCTAAAATATAAGACATGTTTTCAGTTATTTCACACTTTTTTAATTTTTTGTTAATTCCATATGTGTTCATTCATAGTTTTGATGCCTTCAGTGAGAATCTACAATGTAAATAGTCATGAAAATAAAAAGGAAACGCATTGAATGAGAAGGTGTGTCCAAACTTTTGGCCTGTACTGTACATGGTTATTTTTACAAACAGAGACATGTCCCTTCCTTTGTGTCCTTTTTTTTCCGTTTACTCGCAAACGGAGAATTCTCCTCTGAAACCGAGTCTTTCTAAAAACTCTGGCCAGAGTGGAGATTTTGGCAAACTTTGTTTGCACGTAAACTGAGACAAACGGAGGTTTATGCTACGTTTCCACGTGGCCGGCTACTTTCATAATTCATTTCAACCTCTCCGTTTTCTAAAATAACATCGTGCACAGCTGTCAGTTTTCAGACAAGTGTTTGTTTACATGTACTCGTGTATATATATATGCCGTCAAGAGCACTCCAGACCTGTAGGTGGCGGTGTAAACGAGAAGCTCAAGCCCACGTTAGCCAATCAGAATCTAGAAAATAGCAACAACAGCAACCAATCACTTCCTCTCTCTCTCGGCTGCCTAAACCTCCGTTTGTCTCAGTTTACGAGCAAACGAAGATTTCAAAAATCTCCACTCTGGCCGGAGTTTAAGGGTAGGTAAAGCGGTCTTAGGCAGCCGAGAGAGAGAGAGAGAGAGAGGAAGTGATTGGTTGCTGTTGTTGCTATTTTCTGGATTCTGATTGGCTAACGTGAGCTTGAGCTTCTCGTTACACCGCCACCTACAGGTCTGGTGTGCTCTTGACTGCATTGACAGCATATATACGCGGGTACATGTAAACAAACAGTTTTCTGAAAACTGACAGCTGTGCACAATGTTATTTTTGAAAACGGAGAGGTTGAAATGTCGGTTTATGAAAATAGCCGGCTAGCATGAAATGCCCCCCCCCCCCAAAAAAAAGAAAACTAGTTAATTTCCCTTCCAGAAAGACAGTTTGATCTAATTGTCTGACTGTATTTTTGATAAAGCATAAAAGCAAACAGTAGGTAGCCTAGAACTCTAGACCACCCTAGTGGCTGCAAATTACATTTGCTAGCAACTTTCTATTGGTTTACGAGCTGGAAAAACCAAACTCTGGTCAGGCCAATCACATCGTGTGCAGGGACGTCACTAGGATTGAAAGACAGGGGGGGCTTAGCCCCCAGGCTATGCAAAACTTTACCTTGTAAAATCTAACTTACAAATGTTATTCTAATGTTAGCTTTTAGATACTTCAAAGCTGCATGGGGGGAACATACTTAGGCCAGACCTGCTGAGTCTGATTTTTTTGTGTATACTTTAAAAATAAAAACCAGGGTGAGTGGTTGAATTTGCATGAATTTGCATCGCAAATTCCTGGAGGGACTGTTATGTATGTATGTTCATGTAGAGCCTAGCCTACAAAATCTAGATACTGTATAACATAATGTAGAAAGTTAAGTTGGTCAGAATATAGCATATATAATACATATCATAAAATAATTTAGTTTAGGCTATGCCTTAGTGCCTAGACCTGCCAACAAATGCCTGTTTAGGAAGAAAACAAAACGCCTCACATTTTCTTAGCCCTGTAGCCCCCCAGTGGTTCTCAAACTTTTAGACATCAAGGACCCCTAAACTGAAATGCTGATTAGACCACAAACCCCCATTTGATTAGATTTTGTCCAGGGGTCCCCATTTTATAGGATTTTTGCTTTTAGATGTTTTATTACAGAAAGTCTATGAATGAATCTATGAAACATTGTGTTAATTATGGATGGAATTATAGTGAAAATAAGTTATTTCACTTTTTGCTGGGGACCTCCTCAATGACCCCTGGGGGTCCCTGGGCCCCACTTTGAGAACCATTGCTGCAGACCACTAACATAACTTACCTCAATCAAGCCAATTCCCTCAGAATCAGCTGCCCTGCCAAAGTCCTGTCTCTCTCTCTCTCTCTCTCTCTCTCTCTCTCTGTCTCTCTCTCATCAAAAGAGTTCCTTAGCCATCGTAGAATTTAGCAAATCAAGCAAACAATGACACTTTACTTCACAGCCTGAATATGAAATATGAATTTCTGAGTCTCAGAGTCTGCCATATGTCTGCTTTGAATGTCAGGTAATTGCAGTTTAAAAAACACTCTCCTGTGTTTTGGTTTGGCGCACAACTAGGAGGGCCAAAATATATTGTGAACCCAAATTGATGTACGGGCCGCATCTAAATCTACAAGGGGCCAGATTTGGCCCGCGGGCCTTGAGTTTGACACATGTGCTCTACAGGATCAAACATGACGCCAAATTTAACGGTAGCAGAATAACTAACTTATAAAGAAAAAGGTATTTTTGTCAGGTAACAAACATTATCAGTACCTATTGTCTAATAACCAATAATGACATCCAAAGTGAACCCACATTTATCAGTATCTATAGTGATAAATGTGGGTTCACTTTGGACGCCAAGTTCAGTAGTTTAGTGTCACAAGCGTGTAACTGGTTTGTGTCAAATGGGGTAACCAGTATTTTTCTTGAAAAAATGATAATGTGCAGGTAAATTAATGTTTGATAAAATGTAATACTCTACTCCACTGTAAAAACAAATTTTTAAGACGTTTTACACAATTTGTCCAAGATTATTTAGAAAAACAAATGTTTCAGCACGTCTACCACTTGATATTGCAATAACAAATATAATTTAAATTTAGAAGTAATCCTAATCAAAACTATTTTTGGCTGAAATTTGGAAATAGGTAATAGTTATATTTGTATGAGTGCACTCACAAACAATGTAGTGGATGAAATATTAAATATTAATCATTCCTTGACATTTTAGGTCCATTTGGTTCTAACTTTGTTAAAAAAAATGGTGAAAATCCTATTTCAAATGACATAAAATGTACAATAACACAAAATATACATTTTAACGAAACTCAAGGAGGTCTTCAAAAAAATTTTTTCAAAGTTTTTTAATTTTTTTCATCTGGCCAACCCTTATTGGTCACTGACCCATAGTCTACTCATGTTTCCTGGGAGCCTATAATAACTCTTTGCTTAATGTTGTTTTATCATGATGCAGGTCACTGTCAGATGACCAAGTAAAACACAATCCATTTATAATGCAATCCCGTCAGTTTCTTCCATTTGTGCATCAAAATAGTAATAATACACAGTAGGTGTATGATTTCAGAATAAAATACTGTAGGTAACAGTATTATTTATTATTATTTTCAGGTGGATCTATTGAGGGACTTGTCATCGTGAAGTGAAACCTTTGCTGCCGCTCTTTGTGGAGACATGTTGAAGGATATCAACACCATCACATTGGACTCAAAGTTGCTGCAGCTCTCTGGGAGAAAATGTCAATGTTGTCAAAAGACAAGAACATTATGAAAATTTAAAAAATGTTTAAATAAAATTATTTTTTAAATTAAAAAACATTGTTTGGATTTTGATTTGTATTTGTTATTCTGAAGTATACCTTATTAGTAGTACCATATTGGTATGTGGAGATTATTATATAATATTATTTATAATAGTAATAATCAATAATATAGTAATAATTAACAGTAATACATATATTTTAATAAAACTGCATATTACAGTACAATACCATCAAATTACAAAATACCATAAAAATACAGTAAAATACTGTTATACAGTATTGTTTATATATACTGTAAATTGCATTACAGTACAGTTACAGTAGTTTGATGTCAAATCGATTTACAGTAACTAGCTGTCAACCGTGCTGCCTGTAATTTACTGTAAATATACAAGGAAATGGTTTACAGTGCCGTTTTCATTTTTTGGGCAACAAAATAGATTAGCTATAGCTGTTGCTATGGAGACGTATTAGGTCTCGTCTCTTCGGTGAGTTCTGAGGAGCTACCAAAAACATTTTGGGAGCTTTTTTTCCTCATTTTTATTGTTTTTGTTCCAACTTTTTAGTGGCCTTCTC
>JABUOV010000125.1:52500-60000 GCA_025617405.1 Perca schrenkii | reverse complement strand
GACAGACAGAGACACACACACACATACACACACAAACACACACACACAGACACACACACTGGGATAACACACACACACACACACACACACACACACACACACACACACACACACACTGACACTGGGATACACACACACACACACACACACACACACACAGAGATACACACTGACACACACACACACACACATAAACACACACACACACACACACACACAGACACTGAGATAACACACACACACACACACACACACACACACACACACACACACACACACACAGACACTGAGATAACACACACACACACACACACACACACACACACACACACACACACACACACACACACACACACATAAACACACACACACACACACACACACACACTGTCACTCAGAACACACTGAGGGTAAAAACACTAGCATCAAACACCAATACACAAATTACAAACTTTTTCATCTTTACAGTTTGAACAATTTGAGTGACTTGACACTACTCAATAGTTTATTTAAGGAAAAAATATAGATTGTTTAATATACCAATTTTTACATAAGGTAAAAAAGAAGGAATGAAAATCAGCAGTCTTCTTCAATAAAGTATTTTTGTCTCTAGTAATTTATGGAATTACTGGGGACAAAAAACTAAAGGTCCATACGTAACAGTACCAAAGAATAGTGTGACTAATCCTGCCTCTCTCCAGCATCATGTGGCAAGTTTTCTTCATCACATTGGATGTCTTCATCATCTCTAAATACAAATGAATGTGGTTTTTCTATTGCTTTCACCTCCATTACTTTCTGAAAAACAGTAAGAACAGTTTTACTATTGTAAAGATATGGTGTTTGTCACTTTTTTTATAGCTGTGTACATAACCTCAGACATCTTACCTGGACATGTTGGTATCTTTGATATTTTACCTGTTTCTCTCAGACGGTACAGTGTATAATTGTTTCATTCTTATTTTGGTGTTTGTATACAAAATATTATATATTATAATATTATATTATACTTATATGTAATAGAGGCAGAAATGCCCAAAAACGAAAGATTTTTTGCGGCATTTTAGGTCTTTATTTGACAGGCGAGCTTAGACATGAAAGGAGAGCGAGAGAGAGTAGGGGGTGGGGGGGGGGACATGCAGCAAAGGGCCGCCGGTCGGAATTGAACCTACAGCTGCTGTGGCAAGGACTGAGCCTCTGTACACACTCTACCAGGTGAGCTATGCAGACGCCCAAGTTGGTGATTAACTTTAACAGCTGACGACTAATGGGCTCATCTTAGCAGACTCCAACGAGTCACACTGAAGGCACACATAAAATAGCTTTTTTTGGCTCTTTTTCCAAAAATTTGTCACTTTTTTAAATACATGGTCAATACACATAATTTAAATGACATAATACCTATTTGTTTTGTTTAAAAAAAACACAAATTGTGGATTATTTTGACTGATAGTTCAGATCAGAGGATGTTGAGTGGATCACAGTTTATTTTAAATGCTATAAAACTGAGGAAAAAAAAACCCCACTCACAATTCAATGAAAGTAATTATTAATTTACCTGACAATTATGTTACATTACAGATACACACACACACACACACACACACACAGAGATAGACACACACACACACACACACACACACACACACACAGATAGACACACACACACACAGCACACACACACACACACACACACACACACAGAGATAGACACACACACACAGACAGACAGAGACACACACACACAGATAGACACACACACACACACACACACACACACAGAGATAGACACACACACACACACACACACACACACACACACACAGACAGACAGACACACACACACAGATAGACACACACACACACACACACACACACACACAGAGATAGACACACACACACACACACACACACACACACACAGACACACACACAGAGATAGACACACACACACACACACACACACACACACACACACAGAGATAGACACACACACACACACACACACACACACACAGACAGACAGAGACACACACGAGATAGACACACACACACACACACACACACACGAGAGAGCACACACACACACACACACACACACACACAGATAGACACACACACACACACACACACACACACACACACAGAGATAGACACACACACACACACACACACAGACAGACAGAGACACAGACACACAGATAGACACACACACACACACACACACACACACACAGAGATGAGACACACACACACACACACACACACACACACACACACAGATACACACAGACAGTTAATGCCTGTGTGTATCTGTGTGGTGTTATTTTTGTAAAAATAATATTTTTTCAGTGGTGCCCTATAAGCAGAGCACACACACACACACACACACACACACACACACACACACACACACAGACACACAGACACACAGACACACACACACACAGACACACTAGACACACACACACACACACACACACACACACACACACACACACACACACACACACACACACACACACACACACACACACACACACACATCGACACACAGACACACACACACACTACTAGAGACACACACACACACACACACACACACACACACACACACACACACACACACACACACACACACACACACACACACATACACAGATACACACAGACATTAATGCCTGTGTGGTGTTATTTTTGTAAAAATAATATTTTTGAATGGTGCCCATTAGCAGTGTCTCTCTCTCCTTTCTCACCTAGCTGTCCCGTCAAAATAAAGGCGCAAAAAGCCCCAAAAAAATAATCTTAAAAAGACTCAAGGTTAAGTAAGCCTTGTGTTGTCTTTCTGTCGACCATGAAAAAACACCTCTGTTGTCCCTTCTTAATGTCTTTCTTGCATTTTGTCATTTTTTAAACTTTTTCCAACTTCTTTGACATTTTCTTCAAGTTCTTATCATTGTTTTTAATCTCTTTTTCCAACATTATTTACGTTTTCCCCAATATTTTTGTCACTCTTCTCCACATTTGGTTGCTTTTTTATGCACTTATTTCAACTTACCTTATTTCTGATATAAAAAACGGGTCAAATTTGACCCGAGGATAACATGAGGGTTTAGATTATGAGCTACTAATTCAAATTGATGAGATACGCAGCGCATGGCCTTTTGGTTTGAAGGGTAACTCTCTAGTCGCTTACAACTGCAACTGTCCTCCCCCTGAAAAACACCCACATAAGTTGTTCACCAGCAATTAAAGGTCCTATGACATGCTGCTTTTTGGATGCTTTTAAATAGACCTTAGTGGTCTCCTAATACTGTATCTGAAGTCTCTTTTATATAGACCTTAGTGGTCCCCTAATACTGTATCTGAAGTCTCTTTTATATAGACCTTAGTGGTCCCCTAATACTGTATCTGAAGTCTCTTTTATATAGACCTTAGTGGTCCCCTAATACTGTATCTGAAGTCTCTTTTATATAGACCTTAGTGGTCCCTCTAATACTGTATCTGAAGTCTCTTTTTATATAGACCTTAGTGGTCCCCTAATACTGTATCTGAAGTCTCTTTTATATAGGCCTTAGTGGTCTCCCTAATACTGTATCTGAAGTCTCTTTTATATAGACCTTAGTGGTCCCTCTAATACTGTATCTGAAGTCTCTTTTATATAGACCTTAGTGGTCCCCTAATACTGTATCTGAAGTCTCTTTTATATAGACCTTAGTGGTCCTCTAATACTGTATCTGAAGTCTCTTTTATATAGACCTTAGTGGTCTCCTAATACTGTATCTGAAGTCTCTTTTATATAGACCTTAGTGGTCCCCTAATACTGTATCTGAAGTCTCTTTTATATAGACCTTAGTGGTCCTCCTAATACTGTATCTGAAGTCTCTTTTATATAGACCTTAGTGGTCCCCTAATACTGTATCTGAAGTCTCTTTTATATAGACCTTAGTGGTCCTCTAATACTGTATCTGAAGTCTCTTTTATATAGACCTTAGTGGTCCCTCTAATACTGTATCTGAAGTCTCTTTTATATAGACCTTAGTGGTCCCCTAATACTGTATCTGAAGTCTCTTTTATATAGACCTTAGTGGTCCCCTAATACTGTATCTGAAGTCTCTTTTATATAGACCTTAGTGGTCCCCTAATACTGTATCTGAAGTCTCTTTTATATAGACCTTAGTGGTCCCCTAATACTGTATCTGAAGTCTCTTTTATATAGACCTTAGTGGTCCCCTAATACTGTATCTGAAGTCTCTTTTATATAGACCTTAGTGGTCCCCTAATACTGTATCTGAAGTCTCTTTTATATAGACCTTAGTGGTCCCCTAATACTGTATCTGAAGTCTCTTTTATATAGACCTTAGTGGTCCCCTAATACTGTATCTGAAGTCTCTTTTATATAGACCTTAGTGGTCCCCTAATACTGTATCTGAAGTCTCTTTTATATAGACCTTAGTGGTCCCCTAATACTGTATCTGAAGTCTCTTTTATATAGACCTTAGTGGTCCCCCTAATACTGTATCTGAAGTCTCTTTTATATAGACCTTAGTGGTCCCCCTAATACTGTATCTGAAGTCTCTTTTATATAGACCTTAGTGGTCCCCTAATACTGTATCTGAAGTCTCTTTTATATAGACCTTAGTGGTCCCCTAATACTGTATCTGAAGTCTCTTTTATATAGACCTTAGTGGTCCCCCTAATACTGTATCTGAAGTCTCTTTTATATAGACCTTAGTGGTCCCCCTAATACTGTATCTGAAGTCTCTTTTATATAGACCTTAGTGGTCCCCTAATACTGTATCTGAAGTCTCTTTTATATAGACCTTAGTGGTCCCCTAATACTGTATCTGAAGTCTCTTTTATATAGACCTTAGTGGTCCCCTAATACTGTATCTGAAGTCTCTTTTATATAGACCTTAGTGGTCCCCTAATACTGTATCTGAAGTCTCTTTTATATAGACCTTAGTGGTCCCCTAATACTGTATCTGAAGTCTCTTTTATATAGACCTTAGTGGTCCCCCTAATACTGTATCTGAAGTCTCTTTTATATAGACCTTAGTGGTCCCTCTAATACTGTATCTGAAGTCTCTTTTATATAGACCTTAGTGGTCCCCTAATACTGTATCTGAAGTCTCTTTTATATAGACCTTAGTGGTCCCCTAATACTGTATCTGAAGTCTCTTTTATATAGACCTTAGTGGTCCCCTAATACTGTATCTGAAGTCTCTTTTATATAGACCTTAGTGGTCCCTCTAATACTGTATCTGAAGTCTCTTTTATATAGACCTTAGTGGTCCCCTAATACTGTATCTGAAGTCTCTTTTATATAGACCTTAGTGGTCCCCTAATACTGTATCTGAAGTCTCTTTTATATAGACCTTAGTGGTCCCCTAATACTGTATCTGAAGTCTCTTTTATATAGACCTTAGTGGTCCCCTAATACTGTATCTGAAGTCTCTTTTATATAGACCTTAGTGGTCCCCTAATACTGTATCTGAAGTCTCTTTTATATAGACCTTAGTGGTCCCCTAATACTGTATCTGAAGTCTCTTTTATATAGACCTTAGTGGTCCCCTAATACTGTATCTGAAGTCTCTTTTATATAGACCTTAGTGGTCCCCCTAATACTGTATCTGAAGTCTCTTTTATATAGACCTTAGTGGTCCCCTAATACTGTATCTGAAGTCTCTTTTATATAGACCTTAGTGGTCCCCTAATACTGTATCTGAAGTCTCTTTTATATAGACCTTAGTGGTCCCCTAATACTGTATCTGAAGTCTCTTTTATATAGACCTTAGTGGTCCCCTAATACTGTATCTGAAGTCTCTTTTATATAGACCTTAGTGGTCCCCTAATACTGTATCTGAAGTCTCTTTTATATAGACCTTAGTGGTCCCCTAATACTGTATCTGAAGTCTCTTTTATATAGACCTTAGTGGTCCCCTAATACTGTATCTGAAGTCTCTTTTATATAGACCTTAGTGGTCCCTCTAATACTGTATCTGAAGTCTCTTTTATATAGACCTTAGTGGTCCCCTAATACTGTATCTGAAGTCTCTTTTATATAGACCTTAGTGGTCCCCTAATACTGTATCTGAAGTCTCTTTTATATAGACCTTAGTGGTCCCCTAATACTGTATCTGAAGTCTCTTTTATATAGACCTTAGTGGTCCCTCTAATACTGTATCTGAAGTCTCTTTTATATAGACCTTAGTGGTCCCCTAATACTGTATCTGAAGTCTCTTTTATATAGACCTTAGTGGTCCCCTAATAACGTATAATAATAATAATAACGTATATTAATGTTAAAAAACCTCATAAAGTGACATTTTCATGCCATGGGACCTTTAAAAGTTATTTACACATCCAGCAGTTTAGGAGCAACGTGATAATTCATTAGGAGTCGTGTTTGTGTCCATCTGATGATTTTAAGTCCAATATTCTCTCTAGTCTCTTTTAGCTCAGTTTTTGGTCTCCACCAGCTCGACTCCTGTCTCTGCTCCCCTTTGTTCACCAGTTAGCCTCTCACTATGTCGGTCTGTTGTTTGGTGCTCAGCAGCTAGAGCAGGGCTGTCAAACTCAGTTTCCCAGAATGCCACACTGGAGAAAGAGAATCACACCGAGGGCCAGACATGGAGAGATTATTGACGTGCTTTTGTTACCGCATCTCACTTCTCTTTAACATTTTGGGAGCTTTTTTTCCTCATTTTTGTTGTTTTTTGTTCAGACTTTTTTGTGGCTTTCTCAGACATTTGTCACCTTTTTGTAAATTTGTTGCAGTCATCAAAAGAGTTTCTTAGCCATCGTAGAATTTAGCAAATTTAGCAAAATAGTTTTTTTTTTTAATAAATAAATAAAATAATTTTCCTCAGCCTGAATATGACAACTCTCTCTCTGCTTCTTCTGGGGGAATTTCTGAGTCTCAGAGTCGGAAAATCTGCCAAATATCTGCTTTTAACGTCAGATAATTACAGTTAGAAAAACACTGTCCTGTGTTTTTGGTCTGGCGCACAACTAGGAGGGCCAACATCTATTGTGAACCCAAATTGATATAGGGGCCAGATCTAAATCTGCAAGGGGCCAGATTTGGCCCTCGGACCTTGAGTTTGACACATGTGAGCTAGAGTACAGTGGCTTTTTTTTAGAGATTTTTCTCTGAAAACGACATTATGAGAGCAGCGAGAGTGAACCAGAACAGTAGTGTGTAACAAGCTGTGGTCCCGACAGCTAAACAATGAGCTGAAAGTCACTCTGTGCACCAGCTGCTGCTAACGTTGTGTTTATACGGAGAATACAGAGACTGAGGAGAGTCACCTGACTGGTCAGTAATCACAACACCAGCCCAGAAGCTTCCGGAAAGATTTAATCTCACTTAACTTTCACTGTTCTAACAAACAGGGTGAGGTCAGATGCAGAAAAAGGCTCCAAAATAACTCTGAGCAATCATTGTGATGAGACATCGTGATTGGAGGAGACACGTGACATCGTGATTGGAGAGGG
>JABUOV010000125.1:42500-47500 GCA_025617405.1 Perca schrenkii | reverse complement strand
GAGGACCACTAAGGCCTATATAAAAGAGACTTCAGATACAGTATTAGAGGACCACTAAGGTCTATATAAAAGAGACTTCAGATACCGTATTAGGGGACCACTAAGGTCTATATAAAAGAGACTTCAGATACAGTATTAGGGGACCACTAAGGTCTATATAAAGAGACTTCAGATACAGTATTAGGGGACCACTAAGGTCTATATAAAGAGACTTCAGATACAGTATTAGGGGACCACTAAGGTCTATATAAAAGAGACTTCAGATACAGTATTAGGGGACCACTAAGGTCTATATAAAGAGACTTCAGATACAGTATTAGGGGACCACTAAGGTCTATATAAAGAGACTTCAGATACAGTATTAGGGGACCACTAAGGTTTGTATAAAAGCATCCAAAGAGCAACATGTCATGGGACCTTTAAAATCCAAACAATGCCCAACCCTAGACAAAAGTGTCAAAAAAAGATGGCCAAAACGTTTAAAAAAATTGTAAATTTGGACCCAGAAAAACCAAAAGTTGCATCACGGTTGACGGGGAGACAACATAAGGGTTAATAAACACATCATATTTCACAAAATGTCCAAATTAATGTTTCCCAGGCAAATTATAATACAAAAAAAACTGGAAAAAGTAGTTGAAGTGGAGTTTTTTACTGCAATGAACATGAATTTGATTATTTTAGTACGATTTTATATATGTATATAATATATGTAAGAAAAATATTTTTCTTAATAAAGATTCTTCATATCACACAGCCCTAACTTAAAGAATAAAACTGGTATTTTTCTATATTTTTCTTATTCAACAAATCCCATGAAAAGACCCAAAACCAACCGAGTGTCAGTCCGTATCTGAACACTTTCTGTGTGTCAGACTCGAGCTCAGATGTAAATATTAAAAATGTCTCAGATATTGAGCTGACAAAACAATCCCACCACAAAGTCCCTTAATCCCTCCTGGTGTCCTCGGGGAAAATTCGTTTTTCAGAAAGTTTCTGTATCAGAAATTTGGGGTTTCTTTCAACTAAATTGTCAAAACAAAATAACTTGGATGGTTCCCTACGGCGCTCTTCATAAGTTAAATAAATGATCAGTTCACTACGTTCATTGAAATTTGGGGTGTTTTTATTCAATTTTATAGCATGTAATGAAAAATTGATAATAGAACTTTGAAAAACGTATGAAAAAACAGTCAAAACAGCAGAAAAAAGTGGCAAAAACGTCAGAATAATCTTCAAAAACGTCAGGATAATCTTCAAAAACGTCAGGATAATCTTCAAAAACGTCAGGATAATCTTCAAAAACGTCAGAATAATCTTCAAAAACGTCAGGATAATCTTCAAAAACGTCAGGATAATCTTCAAAAACGTCAGGATAATCTTCAAAAACGTCAGGATAATCTTCAAAAACGTCAGAATAATCTTCAAAAACGTCAGGATAATCTTCAAAAACGTCAGGATAATCTTCAAAAACGTCAGAATAATCTTCAAAAACGTCAGGATAATCTTCAAAAACGTCAGAATAATCTTCAAAAACGTCAGGATAATCTTCAAAAACGTCAGAATAATCTTCAAAAACGTCAGGATAATCTTCAAAAACGTCAGGATAATCTTCAAAAACGTCAGAATAATCTTCAAAAACGTCAGAATAATCTTCAAAAACGTCAGGAAAAGTGACAAAAACATGGGAAAAGCTTTAAAAAAAAGAAATGTCAAAAAAGCGCAGAAAAATATTGACAGATATTCACCAAAAAAAGGGACAAAAGTATCGAAACCTAGCCTACAAATCTAGACCACCATAGCGGCAGCAAATTTAATTTGCAGCCAGGGTCGTCTAGCAACTTTCTATTGGTTTACGAGCTGGAAAAACCAAACTCTGGTCAGGCCAATCACATCGTGTATAGAGTGGGTGGGCGGGGCTTATGGCTGCTGCTGCTGCTGCTGGTGAACAGAGGTCTTCTGGAAGACTTGGAGTTCAGCTTTTCTTTGAGAAAAGAACAAAGAACGACTCTGAAGTCATTCTTAAAAAAGGAAGATGTGTTCAGAGTTTAAAGTTTAATCTATCAGCTAGCCTTGCTCTGATTGGTTGGAGTGCTATCCTATTGGTGCAGAGGGAAGATTGATTGACAACTCGGATAGAGCCCTGACCAATGGCGAGTTCCTAGACCCAACATCTGGATGTGGGGTGGGCTACAATTTTATAGCATGCAAAGAAAAATTAATAATAGAACGTTAAAAAACGTACGTAGGAAAAAAATGTCAAAAAAGTGACAAAAAACTTGGAAAAAGTGACAAAAAAACTTGGAAAAATATTGACAGAAACTTCAAATAAAAGTGACAAAAGTGTCGAAAAACATTTTGACCCCAAAAAAACTAAAAGTTGCATCACAGTCGACGGGGAAGCCAACGCGAGAGTTAAGTAGCGGTTTCTTGAGCTTTAGATCATTTCACACGACTGTATTATTTAGATTTTAAGCACTTTAAGGACTTCTCTTCTATTTTAACTTAAACGCAGGAATCTAAAGTTCACTCCTGACACTGGGGAAAATAAAATCATAAATAAAACTGCAGCAGGAGACAGGAATAAGTAGCCGTTCTGGAGCTTTAAACTAAAATATTTAAACAACAACTCCACACAACTGTTGAGGAAGACCTTTAGAAGAGCTACTAAAGGGACAGAAGACCAAGGGGTCTAAGGGGGTCCTCAGATTCACTGCAAGGGGGGGGGGCCTCCATATCATTGTTAATTTTGAAAGTTTTTTTCAAAATGTAAACGTTTTAACATGATTCAATTCAATTTCAATTCAATTTTATTCATAGTATCAAATCATAACAGAGTTATTATCTGGAGACACTTTACAGATAGAGTAGGTCTAGACCACACTCTATAAATCCCAAAACCATTGTTTTATATGGTTGATATTATTAGCAAATATAAATCCCCACTGATGATAGGCTTACTGGCCTATAATGTAGTTCCACATGTTCCACATGTGTGTTTAACATTAAAACATGATTTATAAAATCATGCCAACAATTATTAGGCTTATTTGAATAGTTTAGTAGGCTATTCTATGCAAAAACAGGTATCTATAAATGCTCTAGGCTGCCCTAAAAGTTATTATAGGACCAGATTAATATGCAACTTCATTTTATACAATAAATGTAGTAGGGGGTCCCTGATTCGACTCTCTTTCAGTTAAGGGGCCCTTGGCTTAAAAAACGTTGAAGACCCCTGAATTAAACAACTCCCCCAAAACATAATTTTCAATCTCACTTTTAAAAGGTACACGGTGTAGTGTTTTAAGTATTTTATTAGCTAAAATCAGTGTTTTCATTCATAAATGTGTCCTGATTGGGGTAAAATGACCTCTGCCGATAATCTGACTGACCCTCGATAGTGATCTGTGTTTACATCGGACGATAGGTCCAACGAGGCTTCCCAAAAACTCTAATGGCTGAGAGGGACATACAGCACTAGGGTTGGGTACCGAAACCTGGTTCTGCTATGGAACCGGTTCCTACATACCCGGTAGGAATCGGACCGGATTAGAACGCACATTTTGGTTCCCTTAATTTCGGTTCCACTTAATGTGTCGACTGAAATATTTTCCCTCTGTCGCTCCGAAAGACTTAAAAATATCCCCCTCTCTCTGTAGTCCACCGTTAGCTAGCTAGCGTAAATGTAGAGCTACTTTTAAAATGTTCCCTATAGGAAAAGTAATATAAAACTTTTAATATATTAAATTTAAATAATTTTCCCATAAAAAAAAAAAGAAAAAACTCCTTTCTCTGATTTAATTTTTCAGTTTTTCAAGAATCGGTTTAGGAATTGTAATCGTTTTAAAAGTACCGGAGTACCAATACCCAACCCTATAGAGGACTAGCCGAGCGGTCTAACGGGACTGAAACCAGCGGAGACGGAGATCAGCGAGAGACGCTCGTCACTGCCCTTTAAGTCATAGTCAGACTCATACCGAGCCACAGGAGAAGGAATCCTCGTCGCCTAAAAAAGGGAATTAAAAAGGAAACGTGACCGGGGAATATTAAAACACGAGGGTAGACATCGGGGGAGCCTTTCCCAGGAGGACAGAGCTAACGAAGGAGGAAGACTTTCAACGTGACGCTGAAGTTACCGGCTTTCTTCTCCACAGGTAAGTCAATGTTTACGTCTAAATTATAAGAAATTAGAGAAATTCCTACACAATGTACCTTTAAAAGACTTTAAAAGACTTTAAAAGACTTTAAAAGACTTTAAAAGGCTTTCCTGCTGCCTGCTGGCCACTGGAGTCTAACCTGACTCCACCAGATGGATCTCTTCGCCTTAGCTCGGCATATCCATCTGGGAACTTTCTGTTGGAGAACTTTTGAGAAGGGGAGCAAAAATCCTGGTTAGCTGATTGGATAAACCATCTGTCTATCACCATATAGTTGGTGACAGACGAGCCAAATCAACCAATCAGATCAGACTCTGGGAGAAAAGCCTCCAGGACTACTTTCTAATTCAGATAAAACTCGCTGCGATAGCTACGCTCATCTCCTCCGTGGAAGCCTCCACGTTGTTTAGACCAGTGTTTCTCAAATGGGGGTATGTGTCCCCCAGAGGTCCTCTAGAGGACTGTAGGGGGTACGTGTCCCCCTAGGGGTCCTCTGGAGAACTGCAGGGGGTATGTGTCCCCCTAGGGGTCCTCTAGAGGACTGTAGGGGGTACGTGTCCCCCTAGGGGTCCTCTAGAGGACTGTAGGGGTTACGTGTCCCCCTAGGGGGTCCTCTGGAGGACTGCAGGGGGTACGTGTCCCCCTAGTGGGTCCTCTGGAGAACTGCAGGGGGTATGTGTCTCCCCTAGTGGGTCCTCTAGAGGACTGTAGGGGGTATGTGTCTCCCTAGTGGTCCTCTAGAGAACTGTAGGGGGTACGTGTCCCCGTAGGGGTCCTTCTACTGTCTTTTTCTTGTTGCTGTTTTTGCAGTTTGTCACCTTCTTCTGAAGGTTTTGTCGTTTG
>JABUOV010000125.1:5000-37500 GCA_025617405.1 Perca schrenkii | reverse complement strand
TGTAAGTACTTCTTCCTCCAGCGCTGATGATGCATGAAGCTTAAGTATCTGAGAACTGCATTATCAGAGGATCACATGACCGAGACAAAACTAGAAAATAATAAGGAAAGGAAAATCTATGTTGGCCTCTGGCCCATGTAGGCTGAGTCCTGCAGATGTGTTGCTTTTTTTGATAACTCTGCAAACCCTTGGTGTTCTCTCAATGAGCTTCATGAGGTAGTCACCTGAAATGGTTTTACCTTCACAGGTGTGCTTTGTCAGGGTTCATTAGTGGAATTATTTCCCTTATTAATAAAAAAAAGCAAAGGGTGGCTACTTTGAAGAATCTAAAATATAAGACATGTTTTCAGTTATTTCACACTTTTTTGTTAAGTACATATTTCCATATGTGTTCATTCATAGTTTTGATGCCTTCAGTGAGAATCTACAATGTAAATAGTCATGAAAATAAAAAGGAAACCCATTGAATGAGAAGGTGTGTCCAAACTTTTGGCCTGTACTGTATCTGATGGTGCTGTCTGTTGTACCTGCATGCCACACACTCTGACTCCCAGCGTTGCCGAAGTGCTCTGTTCACATTTCCTGATCTGCCTCGCCGCCTTCTCCTCGGAGGCATCGTCTCCGTGCTGCCTGGTGCCCATCTTCAGGTCCAGGATGCATGGGTAGGAGAAGTGGTGAACCACGTTCTCCAACAACAGGAACTCTGGTTCAAATGATGCAGTTAAGGAGCAAACTACCAGAGCTGCCTCCTCTTAGTCGATCGTTGGTCTTAGTCAACTTAGATTTCTTTAGTCCATTAGTCATGTTTTATGCTTTTTTTCTGAGCTACTGAGCGTGTGCGACTACAAACAAAGATAGTACAGAAGAAAAGATGTCTCACTCTGTAGCTAAAACAGAGACCTGAACACAGGGTGAAAAGAGGAGCTGCAGCAATGTGCAGCACAACAACAATATGGTGTTTTTTTGATAATTAAACCATGTAAACACTGTCGCACTGCTTGCTCTTGAGGGAATTACTGTAATTGTTGGAATTGTTGGGGCTTTGTAAATTATAGAGTGGTCTAGACCTACTCTATCTGTAAAGTGTCTCGAGATAACCTATGTTATGATTTGATACTATAAATAAAATTGAATTGAATTAAACCTATTCTGGTACAACCTCAAAATACAATTATGAACCTGAAAATGAGCATAAAATGAGCATAAAATGAGCATAAAATGAGCAGGATATGAGCATAAAATGAGCAGAATATGAGCATAAAATGAGCAGAATATGAGCATAAACTGAGCATAAAATGAGCATAAAATGAGCACTTTAAGCTCTCCGGTGCAGAGATGATGACTGGACGCTGATACCTTCAATAATCTGAATGCACCATGTGTGTGCACAGAGAGCCAGCCCTGCTGGATCTGCTGGGACTGAAAGCAGATGGCCTCTGTGGAGGACACAGTGTGTGTTTCTGTTTCCAGACAGCTGCAGTCGGCTCTCTTTGAAGCTGAAAATCAAAGCACAGCCTCTGACCTGATAACCTCAGACACCCAGACCCCGCCGGGCTTTAAAGCTAAAGAAACACAGCGGCCAAGCAGTGGAATTGCAACTTCCTTGTGCGTCACATGATGCCCTCTGGCCCAAAAAGACTTTTTCCCATAGACACATGGGAGAGAGGCGTTATTATGGATCCCACGTAACTTCTAGGCAAGTCCCGCCCTACGAAGCAGCTTGATTGGTTGGGATTAGGCACTGAACTCGAGTGGTTGAGGTTAAGATAGCTGATTGGGTGGCCGGGTTGGCTCAGTGGGTAGAGCAGGCGCACATATACTGAGAGGTTTATGCCTCGACGCAGAGGTCCAGGGACGATTCCCTGCATGTCTTCCCCCGCTCTCTCTCTCTCCCCTTTCTCACCTAGCTGTCCTGTCAAATAAAGGCGGAAAAGCCCCCCAAAAATACTTTAAAAAAGGGGGGGATAGGACCTGAACAAATCGGGTTAAGTTACAAAACTATGTTACCTTACGCAAGCACAGATGCCTGGCCAATAGCAGTGTGTGAATGCTATTGAAGGGCGGGTCTTGCCTAGAAGTTGTGTGGGTTCCATAATAACGCAGGAAAGTCAGTGGAGACATTTCTTTGAGCGTCACAACCAAGATGGTAAGCTTCGCTTCAGAAATTTAACCTCCTATGGCTCCATTTTGATGCTACAACAATATCACCTCCCGTTAGCATCCCATTGACTCCCATTCATTCTGACGTCACTTTGACAGAGAATAACTTTACATCTGAAGCGTTTAAAGACTCTATTTGTCCGATGTTTATTTCTAAAGAAACACGACAATGTATAAAAGGCTCCATTACCTTGTAGCTCACGTTATGGCTCCGTAGCAGACGCTTTTATAAAAATAGGCTAACGATTGGGTCATAACCACGAGACTTACTGTCACACAGTAGAGGAATTACCGTATAGTACAGGAGAAGCTCACAGGCAGTTTGGACTTCCATTAGCTGTTTAGGTTTAATTACTAATGTTAACTAGCATGTTAGTGATCAGTAATTACTAATGTTAACTAGCATGTTAGTGATCAGTAATTACTAATGTTAACTAGCATGTTAGTGATCAGTAATTAGCCTGTGTCTATGTTATCTCCTTACATATACCTACACTCTCCGTCTCTGTAAGATTGGGAATGATTGAGATTTCTCTCGGCACAGCTACCAGAAGACTTCACACTTTCAGACAGGTTGCTCACGTCACATCTACGTCTTCAAGCTCAGTTGGAGGCTGCTCAGTAACGCTCAGCCAGCACCGGAAAAGAGACTTCTGATATCCTTCACTGGTCTCAGACCAGAGAAACGGGGTCTGGTGGTCCATTATATATACTGTCAATGGTCACAACCCCCACGAAATGACTCGTTTTACTATCAGAATATGATCCATTCAGTCCTATAACATTTGCAAAGTCTAGAAGAGCCGTACCATTAAATCATTTAATCCCCAGTCAAATTAGCGGAGCCCGAAACCGCAAGTAGCCGACTCGGCCGCCGGAGGTCTCTAGTGCGCCTGTTGTGTGGGCCGACCATAGCAGAAGCAGTTTTGGCACCGTGATGGCTGAGCAACTCTCATCGGAAAAAACGAGGCTTTGCTTCAGACGCTGTATCCAGTTCTTATAATACGTCTGGCTCATATTATGTAGCCAGCATCACTAGATTTACAATCGTTACAGTACTAGGTAAAAACATCAGTGCTTGTATATACATATTTAGATCATTTCTACACCTACATTCCTTCAGGCAGTTTTTTCAAAGTTTTGAATGCTGTGGATAAAGCTAGCAATTTGATTTACATTATTCTGTCAAATGGAAAAGGACTGTTGAGTGTCAGTGAATGAGACAGGTTGAGGAAGGATACTGAAGAGTTTGCGGTCCTTGGATTCAGATCTCATGCGGCTGAGCTGCTGTTTGTGGCAGCGGAGGCTCCAGGGGTTGTGGCTGATCTCTGAACTCAAACCGCTGTTCCAGTCCAACATCTGGAAGGGAACGTCCGAGTGGATCTTTGGGTCAAGCCTGGGACTCTTCAGCTCTGCCAGACTGCAGCGAGGAGGAGAGGATCATTAATGTTAGAGGAATGACTGTTGGTGCCCCTGTGTTCGAACACTTGTATTTACAATGGATTTAAAGGTCTGCACTAGAGGGGGACACGGGAATCAATTGTTGCTCCCATCCCATCCCGAGCTCACGAAAATACTCCCGTCATATCCCGATCACTAGCCAGTGTGTGCGTTTGGTTAATCGCGGTCAAATCACTGAGGTTGCGTCGGAAATTTAGGCTACACTATACATGTATTTCCTGCAGGTCTAGGTAACATGTATTACCTACAGGTCTAGGTAACATGTATTACCTGCAGGTCTAGGTAACATGTATTACCTGCAGGTCTAGGTAACATGTATTACCTGCAGGTCTAGGTAACATGTATTACCTGCAGGTCTAGGTAACATGTATTACCTGAAGGTCTAGGTAACATGTATTACCTACAGGTCTAGGTAACATGTATTACCTGCAGGTCTAGGTAACATGTATTACCTACAGGTCTAGGTAACATGTATTACCTGCAGGTCTAGGTAACATGTATTACCTGCAGGTCTAGGTAACATGTATTACCTGCAGGTCTAGGTAACATGTATTACCTACAGGTCTAGGTAACATGTATTACCTGCAGGTCTAGGTAACATGTATTACCTGCAGGTCTAGGTAACATGTATTACCTGAAGGTCTAGGTAACATACATTACCTGCAGGTCTAGGTAACATGTATTACCTGAAGGTCTAGGTAACATACATTACCTGCAGGTCTAGGTAACATGTATTACCTGAAGGTCTAGGTAACATGTATTACCTGCAGGTCTAGGTAACATGTATTACCTGAAGGTCTAGGTAACATACATTACCTGCAGGTCTAGGTAACATGTATTACCTGCAGGTCTAGGTAACATGTATTACCTGCAGGTCTAGGTAACATGTATTACCTGAAGGTCTAGGTAACATACATTACCTGCAGGTCTAGGTAACATACATTACCTGCAGGTCTAGGTAACATACATTACCTGCAGGTCTAGGTAACATACATTACCTGCAGGTCTAGGTAACATACATTACCTGCAGGTCTAGGTAACATACATTACCTACAGGTCTAGGTAACATGCATTACCTGCAGGTCTAGGTAACATACATTACCTGCAGGTCTAGGTAACATACATTACCTGCAGGTCTAGGTAACATGCATTACCTGCAGGTCTAGGTAACATACATTACCTACAGGTCTAGGTAACATGCATTACCTGCAGGTCTAGGTAACATACATTACCTACAGGTCTAGGTAACATGCATTACCTGCAGGTCTAGGTAACATACATTACCTACAGGTCTAGGTAACATGCATTACCTGCAGGTCTAGGTAACATACATTACCTACAGGTCTAGGTAACATACATTACCTGCAGGTCTAGGTAACATACATTACATGCAGGCCTAGGTAACATGTATTACATGCAGGTCTAGGTAACATATATTACCTACAGGTCTAGGTAACATACATTACCTACAGGTCTAGGTAACATGCATTACCTGCAGGTCTAGGTAACATACATTACCTACAGGTCTAGGTAACATACATTACCTGCAGGTCTAGGTAACATACATTACCTACAGGTCTAGGTAACATACATTACCTGCAGGTCTAGGTAACATACATTACATGCAGGCCTAGGTAACATGTATTACCTGCAGGTCTAGGTAACATATATTACCTACAGGTCTAGGTAACATGTATTACCTACAGGTCTAGGTAACATGTATTACCTGCAGGTCTAGGTAACATATATTACCTACAGGTCTAGGTAACATACATTACCTGCAGGTCTAGGTAACATGTATTGCCTGCAGGTCTAGGTAACATACATTACATGCAGGCCTAGGTAACATGTATTACATGCAGGTCTAGGTAACATATATTACCTGTTGGTCTATGTAACATACATTACCTACAGGTCTAGGTAACATACATTACCTGCAGGTCTAGGTAACATACATAACCTACAGGTCTAGGTAACATACATTACCTGCAGGTCTAGGTAACATACATTACCTACAGGTCTAGGTAACATGCATTACCTGCAGGTCTAGGTAACATGTATTACCTACAGGTCTAGGTAACATACATTACCTACAGGTCTAGGTAACATGCATTACCTGCAGGTCTAGGTAACATGTATTACCTGTTGGTCTATGTAACATACATTACCTGCAGGTCTAGGTAACATGTATTACCTACAGGTCTAGGTAACATACATTACCTGCAGGTCTAGGTAACATGTATTACCTACAGGTCTAGGTAACATACATTACCTACAGGTCTAGGTAACATGCATTACCTGCAGGTCTAGGTAACATGTATTACCTGCAGGTCTAGGTAACATGTATTACCTGCAGGTCTAGGTAACATGTATTACCTGCAGGTCTAGGTAACATACATTACCTACAGGTCTAGGTAACATGCATTACCTGCAGGTCTAGGTAACATGTATTACCTACAGGTCTAGGTAACATGTATTACCTGCAGGTCTAGGTAACATGTATTACCTGCAGGTCTAGGTAACATACATTACCTACAGGTCTAGGTAACATGCATTACCTGCAGGTCTAGGTAACATGTATTACCTACAGGTCTAGGTAACATGTATTACCTGCAGGTCTAGGTAACATACATAACCTGCAGGTCTAGGTAACATATATTACCTGCAGGTCTAGGTAACATACATTACCTGCAGGTCTAGGTAACATACATTACCTGCAGGTCTAGGTAACATACATAACCTACAGGTCTAGGTAACATGTATTACCTGCAGGTCTAGGTAACATACATAACCTGCAGGTCTAGGTAACATGTATTACATGCAGGTCTAGGTAACATACATTACCTGCAGGTCTAGGTAACATACATTACCTGCAGGTCTAGGTAACATATATTACCTGTTGGTCTATGTAACATACATTACCTGCAGGTCTAGGTAACATGTATTACCTGCAGGTCTAGGTAACATACATTACCTGCAGGTCTAGGTAACATACATTACCTGCAGGTCTAGGTAACATACATTACCTGCAGGTCTAGGTAACATACATTACCTGCAGGTCTAGGTAACATACATTACCTGCAGGTCTAGGTAACATACATTACCTGTTGGTCTATGTAACATACATAACCTACAGGTCTAGGTAACATATATTACCTGAAGGCCTAGGCCATTTCATTACCTAATCCCTAACGGAGATCTTCTCCCAATCAAAACAGACATTTCTCCGTCCCTATCACGTTACCAACAGTGAGATTGAAATTGTCCCTCTAGTCTGAACTATTCACACAAATTAGACTGTTGACAGTTCTGTGAAGTCTTTGTTTAGTTGCCCCCCAAACAGAAGATGGAACCAGATCATTTTTTGAATTGTTTATATCTAAATTATTACTAAGATAGCTGGACTAACTATTTTACCACTGGTTTATTTTGCTATCTTCTCCTTTAATGTGCTCTTACCTATCAGAAGTGTCGGTGTCGTGCGCCTCCCTCCTGTCGGGGCGCTCCTCCTTGTGTTCGGAGGCCGAGGAGGAGCGATGGAGGCTGCGCCGCGAGTGTTTCCTCCTCGGCTGCTCCCTCTCTGGGAGGTCGCGCTCCTCGTGCTCCGCGGCGCCTCCCTCTGTGTTGCTCTCCACGTAGGGGTAGGCCACCAGGTTGATGTAGCCGTCAGAGTCACTCTCGAAACAAACCATCACCACACCTGACAGGACAGAGCAAAATAACGACACAAAGTTTAGAAACAACATATTTATTACAATACCAAGACACACAGAAATAGTGGAAGGTGTGTTGTTGATTCTCAGCATGTGGCTGTTTGCCAGAATTTGGCCCACGAGAGAGAGAGAGACATCATGGCTTTCAAACGAGCAAAGTGGCAGTTGGTCAAGATCACAATATATAAATATAAAAGATATATAAAAGAGACTTCAGATACAGTATTAGGGGACCACTAAGGTCTATATAAAAGAGACTTCAGATACAGTATTAGGGGACCACTAAGGTCTATATAAAAGAGACTTCAGATACTGTATTAGAGGGACCACTAAGGTCTATATAAAAGAGACTTCAGATACAGTATTAGAGGACCACTAAGGTCTATATAAAAGAGACTTCAGATACATTATTAGGGGGACCACTAAGGTCTATATAAAAGAGACTTCAGATACAGTATTAGAGGACCACTAAGGTCTATATAAAAGAGACTTCAGATACAGTATTAGAGGACCACTAAGGTCTATATAAAAGAGACTTCAGATACAGTATTAGGGGACCACTAAGGTCTATATAAAAGAGACTTCAGATACAGTATTAGGGGACCACTAAGGTCTATATAAAAGAGACTTCAGATACAGTATTAGGGGACCACTAAGGTCTATATAAAAGAGACTTCAGATACAGTATTAGGGGACCACTAAGGTCTATATAAAAGAGACTTCAGATACAGTATTAGGGGACCACTAAGGTCTATATAAAAGAGACTTCAGATACAGTATTAGGGGGACCACTAAGGTCTATATAAAAGAGACTTCAGATACAGTATTAGGGGACCACTAAGGTCTATATAAAAGAGACTTCAGATACAGTATTAGGGGACCACTAAGGTCTATATAAAAGAGACTTCAGATACAGTATTAGGGGACCACTAAGGTCTATATAAAAGAGACTTCAGATACAGTATTAGGGGACCACTAAGGTCTATATAAAAGAGACTTCAGATACAGTATTAGGGGACCACTAAGGTCTATATAAAAGAGACTTCAGATACAGTATTAGGGGACCACTAAGGTCTATATAAAAGAGACTTCAGATACAGTATTAGGGGACCACTAAGGTCTATATAAAAGAGACTTCAGATACAGTATTAGGGGGACCACTAAGGTCTATATAAAAGAGACTTCAGATACAGTATTAGAGGGACCACTAAGGTCTATATAAAAGAGACTTCAGATACAGTATTAGAGGGACCACTAAGGTCTATATAAAAGAGACTTCAGATACAGTATTAGGGGACCACTAAGGTCTATATAAAAGAGACTTCAGATACAGTATTAGGGGGACCACTAAGGTCTATATAAAAGAGACTTCAGATACAGTATTAGGGGGACCACTAAGGTCTATATAAAAGAGACTTCAGATACAGTATTAGGGGGACCACTAAGGTCTATATAAAAGAGACTTCAGATACAGTATTAGGGGGACCACTAAGGTCTATATAAAAGAGACTTCAGATACAGTATTAGGGGACCACTAAGGTCTATATAAAAGAGACTTCAGATACAGTATTAGAGGACCACTAAAGTCTATATAAAAGAGACTTCAGATACAGTATTAGGGGACCACTGAGGTCTATATAAAAGAGACTTCAGATACAGTATTAGGGGACCACTGAGGTCTATATAAAAGAGACTTCAGATACAGTATTAGGAGACCACTAAGGTCTATATAAAAGAGACTTCAGATACAGTATTAGGGGACCACTAAGGTCTATATAAAAGCATCCAAAGAGCACCATGTCATGGGACCTTTAACAATCCTTTATTGCGCAGGCTCTACTTTTGACTGGTACTGTATGTGAGATTTTAATGAGCTCCACAGAGATGAAGACTTTATGACAAAGAGCAACGAAGCTATTTTTATTCAAAAGCCATAAAATCAAATAAAACACCCAAATTCTATTGAAATAGTGAAGTGATCATTCATTTTACTTGTGAAGAGCATTGTAGGGAACCAAAGGACAAGAGGAGGATTAAAGTGAAGTGAATGGTTTTCCGGTCATTTGTCATACGTCTGTGTACCAAGATTTAGTAAATGTTCTGGAAATTCATTTCAGATAGAAGAGACAGATTTATTTAAACATTGAGCTTAAGATATTTTTAGCTTTACAAACAGAGAACAGCATCTCATCCCCGCTAAGTTAATCACTGAACATCCTCCTTGTGTGTCCAAATTTAATTTTGCGTCGAGTTTGCTCCAAAATCAACTCCAAACTGAAGAGTAAGATCTTTCCCCCGGCCAGCACCGAGTGTGCGCTCTGTCCACAGGAAACTGGACTTCTTCACCCCCTC
Organism: Perca schrenkii; assembly: GCA_025617405.1. NCBI lineage: Eukaryota > Metazoa > Chordata > Actinopteri > Perciformes > Percidae > Perca > Perca schrenkii. The sequence goes on along the minus strand of JABUOV010000125.1, from coordinate 27,814 downwards.
CACCAGGAGACATCTGATCTAATAATGTCAGACACTTTCTGGACAAAACAACCTTGACAGGTTCAGAAAGTCGTCCCTGGCCAGCTGTCTGTCTGCTCTTATTTAATCAGCAGGACAATGGTAGTGGGCAGAGGTCCATGGCTAAATATAGACTCCTTATGGACCACTGTTGTCATGGCACTGGGGCCCACAACACCAGCAAGGTGAACTGGTGGGAATACAGACAACTGCAGCTCACTGTAGTGGGTTTATACCACCAGCTCTCATGTAGAGTACCTCCATGAGCGAGAGGAACGTGGGATGTATTTTAAGTTATGAAGTGCGTGTGGCCGGGTTGGCTCAGTGGGTAGAGCAGGCGCACATATACTGAGAGGTTTATAGGTCAAGGGTACAAATCCCACCTGTGACGATTTCCTGCATGTCTCCCCTCTCTCTCTCTCCCCTTTTTCACCTAGCTGTCCTATCAATTAAAGGACAGAAAAGCCCCCAAAAAAAATCATCTTAAAAGAAAAAATCCAGTAAATTATAAAGTGCCACATTTTAAAGTGGACATATTATGCTTTTCTGTATTTTCTGTCTTATCTACAATGTTAAAATGTCAGATGTTCATGTTAAACGTGGCCAAAACATACATACCTGGACACTCTAACTCACAGGTGTCAAACTCACGGCCCGCGGGCCAAATCTGGGCCCTCGCAGATTATGATCCGGCCCGCATACATTACATTCACAATACATTTTTGGCCCACCTAGTTTTGGTCACTTTTTCCGAAGCTTTTGTCACTTTTTCCGAAGCTTTTGTCACTTTTTCCGAAGCTTTTGTCACTTTTTCCAAAGCTTTCGCCACTTTTTCCGAAGCTTTTGTCACTTTTTCCGAAGCTTTTGCCACTTCTTCCGAAGCTTTTGCCACTTTTTCCGAAGCTTTGGCCACTTTTTCTGAAGGTTTTGCCACTTTTTCCAAAGTTTTTGTAACTTTTTTGAAGTTTTCCCACTTTTTCCAAAGTTTTTGTCACTTTTTGTCTGTGATTGCTGTGAAGAACTTTTTCCTGACTTCTTTAGGACTTTATGTTGACCAAACTCTAAGTGAGAAGACATGCTATAATACAGTCAAGGATATTTGACTTTTTCGATTAAATAAAAGCATATCAATAAACTAAACATGTCTGGCCCTTGATATGATTCTTAGTTTCCAGTGTGGCCCTCTGGGAAGTTGAGTTTGACACCCTTGCTCTAACTGCTCTTAACTGCTAATTTATGCTATATGTCATTTATTTACTAACTGGATGATAACACAATACCATACACAGTCCTATATACCTATATATCTATCTTTATTTATCTGTAGTTTATTGTTGTTTTACTTTTTGTTTATTTTTGTAAAAATATTTAGCTAAAAGTTTATTGTTATTCTTATACTGTATTTTTTTTCTTTTTGTAAGATGCTAAAATCTGCTGCTGGAAATCTAATTTCCTTGCGGGAGTCATCCCAAAGGGATCAATAAAGAGAAGTCTAAGTCTAAAACTTCAAATAATTCAAATTAATGAGGTAAATGTATTTTAGACAAATGCAGTGAGCTAAAACGTTCAGATTTCCGGTTGTGTAGTATTTGGTTTACAAGCCTTTTAAAAGGTCCAATGTTTGGGAATTTCTCCCGTCTAGCGTTGAGATCATAATATCACAATCACTTCAAACGCACGCTTCAAAAACACGCTCTCTTGCTCTTTTCAGTCTTCAAGAAGAAGACTCCTGTTCCTGAAATTTGGATTTTGAATACATGTGGTCCTTTGTTTATTAGCTGATAGCGGAAGAGGAGGAGAACGGCAAACAGCACTGTACATCCGGTAAGCCAGACTACACCTGCTCCACCCACCATCAAAATCTCTCCGCGGGCCCTATTCTAACGATCTGAGGTCACGGTGTGGAGCGCCTGGTGCAGGTGTGTTTAGGGTGTGTTCAAATCCACTTTTGCTAGTTTTGACGGCAGTAAAAAGGGTCTGTGTGCCGGGCGCCTGGTCCTAAAGGGTTGTCCTTAGTGTCTTCATTAATCAGAGGTGTGTTTTGGGTGTAACATGCAATCAACCAATCAGAGATCATCTCCCATTCATCAACCAATCAGAGATCATCTCCCATTCCCTTTAAAAGCCAGGCGCGTTTGGACCTTGGAGCATTGCTGTTATTATGCAGGATTTACACCCTAATATTTTCATTTGTAATCTTCTGCATGTGTGTGTGTGTGTGTGTGTGTGTGTATGTGTGTCTGTGTGTGTGTGTGTGTGTGTGTGTGTGTGTATGTGTGTCTGTGTGTGTGTGTGTGTGTGTGTGTGTGTGTATGTGTGTCTGTGTGTGTGTGTGTGTGTGTGCTGCTGCTGTGTCCCTGTGTAGGTGTGTGTGTGTGTGTGTTTCTGTGTGTGTGTGTGTGTGTGTGCTGCTGCTGTGTCCCTGTGTAGGTGTGTGTGTGTGTGTGTTTCTGTGCGTCCCTGTGTGTGTAACAAGTATAGTGTGTGTGTGTGCTGTGCACGAGCCTAGGAGCATTTTAAGATATATAATGAAATGCTGAGTTATTGACTTTAGACCAGGTTTTTGTTGGTCAATGGTAAGATCACTTCCCTCTACTTGCACCTGAACACACCTCCATGTAAGACCAGCACACCCAGAATGCACCTGAACACACCTCCCTGTAAGACCAGCACACCCAGAATGCACCTGAACACACCTCCCTGTAAGACCAGCACACCCAGAATGCACCTGAACACACCTCCCTGTAAGACCAGCACGCTCAGAATGCACCTGAACACACCTCCCTGTAAGACCAGCACACCCAGAATGCACCTGAACACACCTCCCTGTAAGACCAGCACGCCCAGAATGCACCTGAACACACCTCCCTGTAAGACCAGCACACCCAGAATGCACCTGAACACACCTCCCTGTAAGACCAGCACGCCCAGAATGCACCTGAACACACCTCCCTGTAAGACCAGCACGCCCAGAATGCACCTGAACACACCTCCCTGTAAGACCAGCACGCCCAGAATGCACCTGAACACACCTCCCTGTAAGACCAGCAGGCCCAGAATGCACCTGAACACACCTCCCTGTAAGACCAGCACGCCCAGAATGCACCTGAACACACCTCCCCGTAAGACCAGCACGCCCAGAATGCACCTGAACACACCTCCCTGTAAGACAAGCACGCCCAGAATGCACCTGAACACACCTCCCTGTTAGACCACCACGCCCAGAATGCACCTGAACACACCTCCCTGTAAGACCAGCACGCCAAGAATGCACCTGAACACACCTCCCTGTAAGACCAGTACGCCCAGAATGCACCTGAACACACCTCCCTGTAAGACCAGCACGCCCATAATGCACCTGAACACACCTCCCTGTAAGACCAGCACACCCAGAATGCACCTGAACACACCTCCCTGTAAGACCAGCACGCCCATGGGCCACAGATGGGTGCAGGTACATTTACTATTTAAACGAAACTGATCACTGCGGAGATCTTAAACTAGCAAAGAGACTTGCTAGTTTGCTAAAATTATAAATAGGTCACTTATTTAAGGATAAGATGTGTTATGTGTGTTATGTGTGTTATGTGTGTGTGTGTGCGTGTGCAGGCTGGCTGTCCGAGTGTGTTTGGGCCTGTTACTACAGCAAAAGCTCGTGGAAACAGCTCCATTACGGTGATGGAAAACAGAGCAGCTAAACCACTTCACTGCCAGTAAACATCCGCGATTCGGTCTCTCTCTTCTGTCTCTTCTGGTCTTTTCTGTCTGCCTTTGCATCCGCCAGCGAACACAGAGGAGTAGAGATCAATCAGAGCAGTGTTTGAATTATGTGGTAGCCCCCAAAATCCCTAAAAGAGACCTGGGCTCCTCTGAAAGCAACAAGTCTGGGCAGTTTCTCTCTCTTTATTGCTGGCCTATTTCATATTTTATAAAACATTTCAGTCAAAATGATTGTTGTTCACACGTTTTCCACTTTAAATCAAAGCATTTCTAATCCTAAAATAAATTATATGACGAATGAAAACACATTTTAAATTAGTCTGCGGCTCTTTGAACTGGTATTCATCTTCTGTCGATGACATAACTGTAGACTTGGCACAGGGTGTTTTTATGTATTATGACTGTGGGCTGCTTTCAGATTGTATGTTCTTGTGCGCCAATCTGTGTATGTAAGTATTGTGTGTGGATCTGAAGTCAGATTAGATGGATTTATCTACAGTTAACTCATCTGTAATCTTGTGTTGAAGCTGCGAGACAGGAGCTGACACTCAGTCTCAGTACCGCGATTCATCGAAGGGTAAATATTTAGTTGAATGTTTGGTGTAACGTGATTGATCATTTTTTATTCCACTTTTAATTATTATATTGTACTGTTTTTTTCATAAGATAATTGCTGGAATAATGTAGCATACCACAGATTGTTTACAGACATGTCCTGTTTTCAGTGGATCTTTCTTATTTTATTACTTTATTTAACATGATCCTAGAAAGTGCATAGAAAGTGAAAATTGAATCGTAAATAAAATAAAAATAAATTGCTGAGCCTTGCTCAGTACAAGAGCCTGCTCAGTACCATTAAGCCAGCCCCACATCCAGATGTTGGGTCTTTGAACGCACCATTGGTCAGGGCTCATTTATTTATTTTTATTTAATGTTTATTTGGCAGGGACAAATGCATAGAACATTGCTTTATAAAGAATACAAAGTAGATGCCACGCATACAGGTTTATAGCCATGACTAAATTACTAACGACCTTTTAACTGCTGCAGACAAAGGACTTGTCTCCATTCTTGTTTTACTAGATCTTAGTGCTGCATTTGACACTATTGACCATTCAATCCTGTTACAGAGATTGGAACACTTGGTTGGCATTAAAGGAATCGCACTAAGCTGGTTTAAGTCTTATTTCTCTGATCGATCTCAATTTGTTAATGTTAATGATAAATCCTCCAAGTACGTTAAAGTTAGCCATGGGGTTCCTCAAGGCTCAGTGCTTGGACCAATTCTTTTCTCCCTATATATGCTTCCTCTAGGCAATATTATTAGGAAACACTCAATTAACTTTCACTGTTATGCAGATGACACCCAATTATACTTGTCAATCAAGCCAGACGAAACCAGTCTAAACACCTCAGAACCTCATTATCTAAAGACATAGCTACTCTGGGTGGTATTGCCCTGGCCTCCAGCACTACTGTCAGAAATTTAGGAGTTATTTTTGATCAGGATATATCCTTTAATGCCAATCTAAAACAAACCTCAAGAACAGCATTTTTTCATCTTCGTAACATTGCCAAAATTAGGAATATCCTGTCTCAAAACGACGCTGAAAAACTAGTTCATGCATTTGTTACGTCTAGGCTGGACTATTGTAATTCCCTACTGTCAGGTTGCTCAAATAAGTCCCTTAAGACTCTCCAGCTGATCCAGAATGCTGCAGCGCGTGTTCTCACAAGAACTAAGAAAAGAGATCATATCTCTCCTGTATTAGCTTCTCTGCACTGGCTTCCTGTAAAATACAGGATTGAGTTTAAAATCCTTCTCTTGACCTACAAAGCTCTAAATGGTCTAGCACCATCATATCTAGAAGAGCTCCTAATACCCTATTGTCCCACTAGAGCACTGCGCTCCCAGAATGCAGAGTTACTGGTGGTACCTAGAGTCTCTAAAAGTAGAATGGGAGCCAGAGCCTTCAGTTATCAGGCTCCTCTCCTATGGAACCAGCTCCCGATCTGGGTTCGGGGGGGCAGAAACTGTAATTGCTTTCAAGAATGAACTTAAAACTCTTCTATTTGATAAAGCTTATAGTTAGGGAGTGAGGAGTTGCAGTGTTCACCTAACTGGCCCAACTGCTTCTCTTCATAATTGTTAGATTAATAATACATAACAAAGTAGAGGGAGGCAGGCCAGCCAAGCCCGATCCGGCGGGGGGAGAGTTCTAAGCCCGAAAAAGCTACCTCTCCTTATGACCTGTCTCTCTTAGTTACGCTGTTATAGTTACGCTGTTATAGTTCTAGACTGCCGGGGGACTTCCTTCCTTTGACACACTGAGCTGCTCGCTCCTCTACCTCTCTATTACTATTACTATTACTATTTGCGTGTATCCCGTCCCGGAAATGCTAGTTACTAATCCTAGCTTCTGGGGAGTTTCCCCGGAGTCCTTATGTTTTTTCCCCCAGCGTATTTCCTTGGAGAACGTTGGCACCAAGATCCTGGTTCCAGCTGTCGCCGTGGTCCTGCTGCACTCCTTGCTGAGCTCAACGGTGCCCTGCTGCGTCCTGCTGAACCCTGCAGCTTCCTGCTGAACCCTGCAGCTTCCCGCTGAACCCTGCAGCTTCCTGCTGAACCCTGCAGCTTCCCGCTACATCCAGTCACTGTTCCATTATTAATGTGACTATTATCGCCACTGTTCATCATATCCCAACCGGCCCGTCAGACACCGCCTACCAAGAGCCTGGGTCTGTCCGAGGTTTCTTCCCAAGAGGGAGTTTTTCCTCGCCACTGTCGCACTGCTTGCTCTTGAGGGAATTACTGTAATTGTTGGAATTGTTGGGGCTTTGTAAATTATAGAGTGTGGTCTAGACCTACTCTATCTGTAAAGTGTCTCGAGATAACCTATGTTATGATTTGATACTATAAATAAAATTGAATTGAATTGAATTGAATTAATTTGCAACCCCTGTCCCTGGTTAGGCTTTTAAAATTAAAACAGAATATGAGTATTAATATAAAATTTGTGACTATTAAAATACATAAAATAAATACATCTCATACATGAAATAAAATATGAACTTAAATGAATGTAAAAATCACTATAAAACTGAGTTTAGACACATTTAACAATACAAGAACACAAAAGTATGCATATGTCTATGCATGCTAACATATGCTAACATTATGTTTGTATGAATTGTCTTATATCTCAATCCGAGGGGCGGGATAAACAGTTGTCTTTCAGACCCCCTCTGCTCCAATAGGTTAGCGCTCCAACCAATCAGAGCAACGCTAGCTGATAGATTCAACTTTAAACTGCGGACACATCTTCCTTTTTAAAGAATGACTTCAGAGACGTTCTTTGTTCTTTTCTCAAAGAAAAGCTGAACGTTAGTGTGAACTCCTTCATTCTGGTGTCTGCTCTCAGTTTACCTTCGTTAAATAGGGCTCAACATTAGTTCATTTTTGGAACTGTGAACTTACTTCAAAATGTTGAAGTATGAACTATGAACTGAGCTTAGTTTATTTTAAAATGTGTGAACTGAACTTTGAACTAGTTCATTTAGAAAGGGAACTCTCCCAACACTGGTTGTACTAACACTGAACATCATATTTAGGGCTGCAACTAACGATTATTTTCATAGTCGATTAATCTGTCGATTATTTTCTCGATTCATCGATGAGTCGTTTGATCTATAAAAATGTCAAAAACATGGTGAAAAATGTGGATCAGTGTTTTCCCAAAGCCTAAGATGACGTCCTCAAAGGTCTTGTTTTGTCCACAACTCAAAGATATTCAGTTTACTGTCACGGAGGAGAGAAGACACTAGAACAATATTCACATTTAACAAGCTGGAATCAGAGAAATCTTTATTTTTTATAAAAAAAATGACTCAAACTGATTAATCGATTATCAAAATAGTTGGCGATTAATGTAATAGTTGACAACTAATTGATTCATCGATTCATCGTTGCAGCTCTAATCATATTATTATCTTTACTAGGGAAACAATTGTACATTTTTACTCCCCAACTTGTACATTAACTTTATCTATGTCTGTTGAATCAGTTGTACATTTTATTTCCAAATTGAATATATTTTAAATATTGCTTGTGTAGTATTCAATTATTATTTAATGTATATTGTTTCCTATTGTTTAATGTATACTCTGTATGTGTGCTGTGTGTCTGATATTTTTTTCTGCTGCAACACCATTATTTCCCTTTTTGTTGGGATCAATAAAAAAAGAAATCTAACAATCTAGATCTAAATCCTGAGTGGGCTGGGACTGACCTTTATATTCGGGGGTGAACTCCTTCATCTCTGGAGGGAGAGACTCGTAGAAGCGCTGCTCTCTGCTGATCAGAGGCTTACACACCGTGTGGTCATCATAACGCATCATACTGGTGTGACCCCCCACCTGCACGCACACACACACACACGCACACACGCACACACACACACACACACACACACACACATATACACACACACACACACACACACACACACACACACACACACACATACACACCACACACACACACAGATTAATAATTTTGGATATTGTAATATCGTGTAATAACTCTGCAAACCCTTGGTGTTCTCTCAATGAGCTTCATGAGGTAGTCACCTGAAATGGTTTTACCTTCACAGGTGTGCTTTGTCAGGGTTCATTAGTGGAATTATTTCCCTTATTAATAAAAAAAGCAAAGGGTGGCTACTTTAAAGAATCTAAAATATAAGACATGTTTTCAGTTATTTCACACTTTTTTGTTAAGTACATAATTCCATATGTGTTCATTCATAGTTTTGATGCCTTCAGTGAGAATCTACAATGTAAATAGTCATGAAAATAAAAAGGAAACACATTGAATGAGAAGGTGTGTCCAAATATATATATATATATATATATATATATATATATATATATATATATATATATATATATATCAGAGATGGGGACTCGAGTTTGAGACTCGGACTCGAGTGCGACTTAAGTCGCACACACAGTGACTTGAGACTCGACTTGAGACTCGTCCTCAAAAGACTTCAGACTCGACTCGGACTCGAGCTGCGGGACTCGTGAACAATGTTGATTTTTAGGAAACGTCTGACGAGCTCGCTATACCCCTCCCTCCGTTACCTAGAACCTGCCTACGTAACACGTACTGCTGGCTGGAGGACAACAAACACACATGTCATATTCACCGGCCGCTGCTGTGCCATTCATCGTAAGTTTTGCTTTCAAAAACTTTAAACAAGACGGCCCAAACAAAAGAAGCGCTCAATGCAAAATATGCGGTATCACGATAAAAGATTCTGGCTCAACCACATCTCATTTTATCAGGCATCTGAAAACGCACCCTGATAGGTGAGTAAACATGTTTAGCTCAGCATTGACCATCTACCGTTAGCTTGCTTCTTGCTTTAGCTACGAGCTAACGTTACGGGAGGTTAACTCCGACTGTCTTCCTTATCAAATATAAAATGAGCGTTTGTTTAATTGCCAAACTTGTGGTGGTCGATTAACGTTACGTTAATCATTTAGGTGCCGCTGTCTGCCATCACGTTAATTATTAACGTTGTCTGCAAACAGGTTACAGGATTATTGTTGATCATATAACGTTACAGTTTCATTTAGTTATAACGTTACACTTACAGGATTATTGTTGATCATATAACGTTACAGTTTCATTTAGTTATAACGTTACACTTACAGGATTATTGTTGATCATATAACGTTACAGTTTCATTTAGTTATAACGTTACACTTACAGGATTATTGTTGATCATATAACGTTACAGTTTCATTTAGTTATAACGTTACACTTACAGGATTATTGTTGATCATATAACGTTACAGTTTCATTTAGTTATAACGTTACACTGGTTTGAGAGTCTGGGATGTGTTGACTTACAGTAGTTTATAAGGTATGATTAGTTGCATAGGCAGTGCACATTACATGGATCTGCCACTAAGTAAATAACAAATAATTGAGGATTCTCTATCATAAGGAAGTGCACTGTAGTGTGTTAAACATTTCATTTGGTTGCAATAGTGTTTTGCATTTAGCTACACTGTGATGTTTTGCAGTTTTTAACTAAATAGGAGTATGTCAATTTTAGTGTTGTGAGTTATAATATTTTCTATATTTGGGCTTATGGCCCCACAGAGCCAGCACAATAGGAGCCAAGGCCTTTCATTATAATTCATCAACAGACAGGGAGTCCTTTTTCTTCAGAGCCTCAATTTTTGGTCTGTACTGTATGTTACTTAAAGTACAGATATTAACTTAAAAGTAAAGCATTCTTGGTTTTTATCATGTTGCAATAGTCTGTTTACACTGATTATATACCAAAATCAAAGCTGATACTGTATGCTGATAGATAAAGGAGTCATAATAACATATTGCATGCTTTGAATTTCTTATATATAGCTATGCAGTGTTCTAAGCAGCCTGGATGGGTCGCTGTACGTGATGCAACACTTATTATAACCCCAAGAGACTTGAGACTTGACTTGGACTCTACCTCAGAGACTTGTGAGCATCTCTGATATATATATATATATATATATATATATATATATATATATATATCAGAGATGGTCCAAGACCATTTTGTGCTTCCCGATACCGATACCTGAAATTGCGTATCGGCTGATACCGAGTACCGATCCGATACCAAACAATGAATGCCCCAGAACTTTCTTTTATTATCCAGTTTTTACAGTCAGTTATAACGGAAAAACAACATAAATAAACTACTTTAACCTAGATTTTCTTTAGGGCTTTATTACGTGGTATCAGATCGGTGCATTATCTCCAGTACTTCCCGATACCAGCGTTTTAGGCAGTATCGGAGCCGATACCGATACTGGTATCGGTACGTCTCTAATATATATATATATATATAAAATGTTGTGAAAGCACCAAATCTCAACACTACAATATTGCAGCAATATCGGCATTGATATAAGTGGTCAAAACTATGGTGCTATTTGATTTCCTCCAGCTGTGTGTTTGAGTCAGCCCACTCCTACTGACCTGGTGTATGAAAGGCTCCAGAGGAACGCCTCCCGCCCGTGGTCTCGGTGCAGCCCCTCCCCCCTGTAACTTGTTGTCCATGTTGTTGGTGTGAGGGAGGCACATGGCTCCTGGCGGACGCACCGGGCCTCCTCCTGCAAAAGGAGAAAGGGATTTAAGATAAAGAAGGGTCAGAGAAAACTAACCTGGACTAGTTTCACAGTAAAACTAATCTGGACTAGTTTCACAGTCAAACTAACCTGGACTAGTTTCACAGTCAAACTCACCTGGACTAGTTTCACAGTAAAACTAACCTGGACTAGTTTCACAGTCAAACTAACCTGGACTAGTTTCACAGTAAAACTAATCTGAACTAGTTTCACAGTCAAACTAACCTGGACTAGTTTCACAGTCAAACTCACCTGGACTAGTTTCACAGTAAAACTAATCTGGACTAGTTTCACAGTCAAACTCACCTGGACTAGTTTCACAGTCAAACTAACCTGGACTAGTTCCACAGTCAAACTAACCTGGACTAGTTTCACAGTCAAACTAACCTGGACTAGTTTCACAGTCAAACTAACCTGGACTAGTTCCACAGTAAAACTAATCTGGACTAGTTTCACAGTCAAACTCACCTGGACTAGTTTCACAGTAAAACTAACCTGGACTAGTTTCACAGTAAAACTAACCTGGACTAGTTCCACAGTAAAACTAACCTGAACTAGTTTCACAGTCAAACTAACCTGGACTAGTTTCACAGTCAAACTAACCTGGACTAGTTTCACAGTCAAACTCACCTGGACTAGTTTCACAGTAAAACTAACCTGGACTAGTTTCACAGTAAAACTAACCTGGACTAGTTCCACAGTAAAACTAACCTGGACTAGTTTCACAGTCAAACTAACCTGGACTAGTTCCACAGTCAAACTAACCTGGACTAGTTCCACAGTAAAACTAATCTGGACTAGTTCCACAGTCAAACTAACCTGGACTAGTTCCACAGTCAAACTAACCTGGACTAGTTCCACAGTCAAACTAACCTGGACTAGTTTCACAGTAAAACTAACCTGGACTAGTTCCACAGTCAAACTAACCTGGACTAGTTCCACAGTAAAACTAATCTGGACTAGTTCCACAGTCAAACTAACCTGGACTAGTTCCACAGTAAAACTAATCTGGACTAGTTCCACAGTCAAACTAACCTGGACTAGTTTCACAGTCAAACTAACCTGGACTAGTTCCACAGTCAAACTAACCTGGACTAGTTTCACAGTCAAACTAACCTGGACTAGTTCCACAGTAAAACTAACCTGGACTAGTTTCACAGTAAAACTAACCTGGACTAGTTCCACAGTAAAACTAATCTGGACTAGTTCCACAGTCAAACTAACCTGGACTAGTTTCACAGTAAAACTCACCTGGACTAGTTTCACAGTCAAACTAACCTGGACTAGTTTCACAGTCAAACTAATCTGGACTAGTTCCACAGTAAAACTAACCTGGACTAGTTTCACAGTCAAACTAACCTGGACTAGTTCCACAGTCAAACTAACCTGGACTAGTTTCACAGTAAAACTCACCTGGACTAGTTTCACAGTCAAACTAACCTGGACTAGTTCCACAGTCAAACTAACCTGGACTAGTTCCACAGTCAAATTAACCTGGACTAGTTTCACAGTAAAACTAATCTGGACTAGTTCCACAGTCAAACTAACCTGGACTAGTTTCACAGTCAAACTAACCTGGACTAGTTTCACAGTAAAACTCACCTGGACTAGTTTCACAGTCAAACTAACCTGGACTACTTTCACAGTCAAACTAATCTGGACTAGTTCCACAGTAAAACTAACCTGGACTAGTTTCACAGTAAAACTAACCTGACTCCACCAGATGGATTGCTTCGCATTTGCTCGGCATATCCATCTGGGAACTTTCCGTTTGGGCTTTGACTCCCAACTAGGGCTGGGAAAAAAATCGATTTGATTTAAAAATCAAGTTGGTAGGTCAAATTGATTCATATTTTCAAAAGAATAGAAAAAAAGATTTTTTAGATTTGTTTTTAATCCAAATACAGTATAGTTAGTTATAGTTAGTTAGTTAGTTAGGTTTTATTTCTGTGTTATGCCAAACACCTTGGCCCATCACACATGGGATTACAAGACACCACAAATTTACACATTTAACAAACATCTTCCCGTCGCATATACAAACCATTCGGAGAGATACATGAAAACAAACATATACATATACCCATACACACATGTATATACAAGTACACACATACCACACACAAACAACAAAATTCCCATCTACAATTCATCTCGAAAAAGAGCTTTTTTCCTCTTCTCCCGAGCTTTATCTAAATAATCAGCTAATTTATATATATCATATGTGAACAGCCATCTCAGTCTTTGAGCATCATCCATATTTACCAAATCAATCTCTAACTCTATTAGTGGGTGAACGATCCAACGCTCGGTGAATTCTGCTTCACAATGGTAGGAAGAGCCGACATTTTCAGTATAAATAATTTGGATGTTTAACAATCTTTGTTGCACACTGCACAGTGACTTTTCACTTAGAGAAAGTTATTTTGTTTTAAATGGAAGAGGGGGGAAAATCGAATCGTAAATCGAGTTTTTTATAAAAAGAATCACAGATTTTTTTTGTGAAACAAATCGCCCAGCTCTACTCCCAACTTCGTTATTCGAATATCATTTGAATATTTTTTTTAAAATAGTGATATTCGAACAAATATTAGGCAGCCCTTAATATTCAAACCTGTTATGGGTGTTATTTTTTGTAAATGTGTTTGCTTTTAAACTTGAAAGCTCCGAAATTCCTGTTGAAAGTAAACTGTTTGTGTTTAATCCAGGGTCTGACTTGATATCAATATAGGTCTTACTGAAGGCATTTAATGGTCAAAATATTATTAATCAATATATATATAAACAAAGTTAAGTCAAAGCCCTACTTTCCGTTGGAGAAGTTTTGGGAAGGGGAGAAAATCCTGGTTAGCTGATTGGATAAACCATCTGTCTATCACCACCATCACAGTTGGTGATAGACGGGCCAAATCAACCAATCAGATCAAACTCTTGCCGAAACCAGTCGGGAGAAGAGCAAAAACATCTTTTCCTCCGAGAAAAGCCTCCAGTACCATTTTTTGCTCTTCTTTCAATGAAGAAAAACTTTCTAATTCAGATAAAACTCGCTGCGAAAGCTACGCTCATCAAAAAGTTAAAAAATAAGTATCTTTATTAGTCTCCCCAAGGAGAAATTTGTTTTGGACACCAAGAGAAATGGCTGCAAGAGTTACAACAGAGACACACAACAAGCACAGAGTTCAAACAATTCCAAGACAAATGTACAGTAAACATTTGGGCTACTCAAAGAGCTCTGCAAATTGCAAATTACCATTTTCTATACTTGTGTAAAAGAGCCATCCTTCCTGCATTGTTCTGTTCTCCCATACAAGCCTTACAAACACTAATTCCTACTTCCATAAGCATCCATTCAATTCATTCAGTTATATACTCCATCAGCACTGCTCGTCCACCCACACTTTTGCTTATTTCCACACATATAAGCTGGCCCTAAGGTGCACAGTTCTGACTCAGGCTTGGTATCATTCCAAATGTTTAGATGCTATACGGAAATGCACGTTTTTCTACAAAACCTTTATTTTAATTTAATACAACAAGCCAATTTTCTAATATTAAATGGTGTCTAAACATAATCAGCTACACAGCTTCACAAACTGGCAAATTAACCCTAACCCTCAGGGCCACGGACGCATTTCAATTATTGTTGAGAAATGTTTAGCTTAAAAAGGAGAACTCCGGGCAATGTTTACGTTAATCTTGATCGCTATACCTATGTGAGTACTGACGATAGCAAAAAAAAAACGAGCCGAATCGGTGCTAGCAACACGGAGCTGCTGCAGCTAATGCCGAGAGCTCCCACTCAGCTAAAACGGCAGTTTTGGGGGCATAAGATAAAGAGTGCCTTTGTGCCTCTTAACAGACACAAAATGCAATTAAAATGTCTGTACAACATGAACAGGCCAATCAGGAGGGAGTTGCAGTAGTCTAGACATGAGATGACTAGGGCTGTCCTCGACTTAAGAAATTCTTAGTCGACTAACACTTATAGGATTTTGTCGACTAATCGATTAGCTGATTTAATTGACAGAGCTCTTTGAGAGGTGGTTAAGACTAGAAAAGCACAATATAAATGTAGTTAATGTAGTTATTAGTCGACTAATCGACTAAGAGGTGGCAGCCCTAGAGATGTCTAGAGCCTGAACCAGAACCTGAGCCTCCTTCTGCGTTAGAACGTATCCTTCTGATGTTATGCAGCATGTATCTACACGATCGGGTAGTTGCAGCAATGTTGGCAGTGAAGGAGAGTTGGTCATCAAGTGTCACACCCAGGTTTCTATCAGTCTGGGTGGGGACTACCACAGAGTTGTCTGTTGTTATAGTCAGGCCCTGGGTAGTAAAGCCCTTCCCTGGAAGGAAAAGGAGCTCAGTCTTGTCAAGGCTGAGTTTCAGATGGTGTGCGGACATCCAAGAAGAGATGTCAGTCAGACAGGCCGAGATACGTGTCGCTACGTGAGTTTCAGACTCAGGAAAGGAGAGAAATAGGTGGGTGTCATCTGCGTAGCTGTGATAAGAAAAGCCGTGCGATATATGAAGTGGATACCAGATCAGCCCATCCCACCCTCCCTCCCTCCCACTCACTCACTCCACCCCTACAGGTCCGACCATACTTTTTTACAGAAAAAAGTAAGAGTGAATACTAGCCTTCAGTATAACATAAAACAAACTAGCGAAAACAAAATGAGCCTTAAACCAAACTGGTGCAGAAAGGAAGTACCTAGCAGGGATAGGTAGAAAAGAAATATAAAACAAAGAAAATAAAGCTAGAAACCGCACCAAATGTTGTGTAAGCATGTTTAACCATTACCTGACATTGTGTAAATATAAAAGAATTACTGTATTGTGAACACCATGTCCACATACGCTAGAAAACCACCCCACATCTTTTGAAACTCTCCAGGTTTACCATTCAAATTATACATAATCTTTAGGGCTGAAACGATTCCTCGAATAACTCGAATAATTTGATTACAAAAAATCCTCGATGCAAAATGACTTGCCTCGAAACTTCAATAAATCAACGTTACCAACGGCTGGAGAAAACGACAGAAAGTGTCCAAAGTTTGGAATCAGTTCAAACGTAATTAAAACTAAAACTATGTACAGTCAGTGTCTACTGCAAAATCAAACTAGCTTACCACAATAATAGCACAACGTCAGTGCTTCAGCATCTCAACAGAAAACATGGAGTCTAACTTAATCATCCATTCCACGAAGAGGACCCAACGATGAAACTACGCCAAACACAACAACTACAAACCTCAAAGACAAGAAAATACGTAGTGGAGACCACGATCTGATCTAAAGAGCTGACGCGTTGACTATCCCTTCGGAAAAACAGCTGACTGTTGTGCATCTCTCTGTCTCTCTCTCTCTCTGCGGAGAAACAGCTGATCAATGATCTAATAGCATAAGTGTAACAGAGCTGTTTAGCATTGTAATCAAATATATAAATGAAAATAGGTTGAGTATAACTTATTTAATATATTGGCCTATATACAGATCAGTCTCAGGTTGAAACTTATAATTCTGAAAGTTAAATTGCACAACTTAATGGAATATTTGTGTATGTTTAATGTATGTTTGAGATTGATATCATTTGGAAAAGAAAATCTTTAAAGGGGGTGATAGAATGATTATTTAGGGTATTTTACACTGTTCCTTAAGATCTCCTAATGGGGTATGCAACATTGGTTGGGCTTAAAATTGCCCGAATGCTATTTTATTAGGCACTTAACTACCCTGTGAATATGGCTCTATTTGGAACAAGAGCTTTTCTTCCAAATATGGTATGCTCATGAATATTCAGAATGAGCTACGCACTGATTGGTTTGAGCAAACTACATAGAAACACATGGGAGACTCTCATATTTCAGACACTGCAAAGTTATACATTGTTTATCGGGCTATTTCGTTATTAAATTCACTGCTGATACTTTTTTTAGCGAGAAATCAACCATATAAAGCTCAAATATGGGCCGTTTTACGAAAATTGATGGCTTATTTCAAATTTGGTAAGACTGTGTGTCGGAGGGCCTGCAGCTCCCCTCTTCCTGCTAGCTAAATGGCCCGTTGTGTGAGAGTGAGAGCTCCGTCAGCGAGCTTGTTACACCAGCAATCTCTTACCACATGTGACACACATGTCACGCCACTTATACAACATCTAATTAAACGTCTTATAAAGCTAACAACGGTGTCCGATTTCAAGTTAATGAATTTTTGTGAAGATTAGGTGTTTCGTTAGCTGCGACTGTCCCTTCAATCCTAGCTATGTGTAGCTAGCTACAAATCACGGATAGTTAGCTTCATTTTTGGTTTGAATTTCGCCATGCCACGTATACAACATCTCCTTAAATGTCTTATAAAGCTAACAACGGTGTCCAATTTCAAGTTAATGAATATTTGTGAATTTCAGAGGAATTCTAGGAGGAGCTAGCTCTCATTGATAGAGCTACATCCAGTCGCAGGCTCTATCAATGAGACTCGCGGACAAGAGGCGTTTATTTCCCCAATCGTTTGTTTAAATAACTCAACACATTATAATTACACACATTAAAAGATTAACTGGAACCTGTGGTAACAGATTGCTGGCGTAACAAGCTCGCTGACCGCGCTCTCACTCACACATACCGGGCATTTAGCTAGCAGGAAGAGGGGAGCTGCAGGCCCTGGAGCTCTGTCAGAGCACCAGTGTGTAGTAATCCATTAGCCCCAAAAAACAGTGACTTTGTGCGGGTATGGAGTAGAGATGTTCCGATACCGATACCAGTATCGGGAAGTACTGGAGTTTATGCACCGATCCGATACCACGTAATAAAGCCCTAAAGAAAATCTACGTTAAAGTAGTTTATTTATGTTCTTTTTCTGTTATAACTGACTGTCAAACTGGAGAATAAAAGAAAGTTCTGGGGCATTAATCGGCACCGATAGTTGATTGGTGGAACTATCGTTATCGGCAAAAATCCATACCGAGTTTTTGATGATGCCTTTGTTTATGTTTTCAACCAATGGGAAGGCAGGTCCGTCTCACATTACGCCTTATATGGGCATCCAAGCGAGAACAGAGAGTATATAGTGGGAAAGATAAGATCCCTCCGGGTCAGAGATCGTCTGTTACCGCTCTAAACCGACAGTTTAACTGTTTTTATTTGTTATTTATTACTTTTTGTTTCAGTTTGAATGAATGCCTTTTATTGACTTCAATATTTATATTTATTTCATTTAGCATGTTTTCATGGTTCAATACGGTTTATTTTTATAATAAAGTTCAGCACTGTTTTCCTTGGAGTGTCGTGTTTGTTTTTATCCAGTATCAATTCTAAATACTATCGGTCGATTAATCGGTTATCGGCAAATACGGCCCAACCTAGCTATCGGTATCGGTAAAATCCACTATCGGTCGACCTCTAAGCTACACAGGCAGCACCGGCCGCTGAACTCCGACACAGTCAGACAAAATTTGCAATTAGACATCAATTTTCGTAAAACGGCCCTTATTTGACCTCTATATAGTTGATTTCTCGCATAAAAAAAGTCTCAGAAGTGAATTTAATGGTAAAATAGCAGATGAACAATGTATACAATTTCTGAGATCTGCCCGACCTAGATTCAGAAGACTAACTGATCTCAGGTCAGTTGTGTAGCCTATGCAAATTTTGGGGCGTGACAAAGAGAGAGACTAGAGCCAAATGAGGAGGAGCCGCCGAGTTGACATCAACTAGGCGGCTTTTTGAGGTTTTCCCGTTTTCCAATAGTGAGATTTGCAGAGAAAAGAGGTGTCAATGGGATTTAGAGGTTCTATGTATGTCCTATTTACCATTATTCAACTATGACAAGGTAAAATCAGTTTTGCATTCTATCACCCCTTTAAAAAACAATGTAATATGGCACTTGAATTCATTTAATATGTTCAGTTTTTTTTTAGATATGATATTGTAAGCAATGTAAGCAATAAAAATTTTACTTTTTTCCAAAAATTTAACCAAACTATTGTTTATTATTGGTCTTCAATAAAACAAAAGTATTTCTTATCTGATTAATCGATGGAATAATCAGTAGGACACTCGATTACTCAAATAATCAATAGCTGCAGCCCTAATAATCTTTTCACTTGGTATGCATGATGCCAGTTCGGTCTTCTTCTCTTGTATAGCCAATCAATGCAAAGCGGTGTGCGCGTTG
This sequence comes from Perca schrenkii, assembly GCA_025617405.1. Lineage (NCBI taxonomy): Eukaryota > Metazoa > Chordata > Actinopteri > Perciformes > Percidae > Perca > Perca schrenkii. The sequence goes on along the minus strand of JABUOV010000125.1, from coordinate 8,704 downwards.
TTTTAAAAATAAAGAAGCATGAAACCTGTTAAAGGTGCCCTGCCACATAAAACTGTTTTTCCTTGTATTTTTTTAATCTGTCAGGTCCATATGTGTTTGTGTTATGAATGTGAAAATGAACTGCTGCCTCCTCTGTCAGCTCTAAGCGGACAAATCAGACCAATCACAACAGCTGGTCAGTCTGACATCATACTGCCTGAGCTCATTAATATTCATGAGCTCGCCCAGTTGGGCTGGGTAAAGGATGCTGACAGCCAGGCTCTCATTGGCTAGCTGTTAGCCAATCAGAGTCAAGCAGCTTAGCTCGTTGAATATTAATGAGAACTGGCACAAATCGAGCTGAGTCTTCCTGCAGGCTTTCTATACCACGCTAAAATGGCTTGACACAAGGTAACAAGGTAAGTCTCTTTTATATAGACCTTAGTGGTCCCCTAATACTGTATCTGAAGTCTCTTTTATATAGACCTTAGTGGTCCCCTAATACTGTATCTGAAGTCTCTTTTATATAGACCTTAGTGGTCCCCCTAATACTGTATCTGAAGTCTCTTTTATATAGACCTTAGTGGTCCCCTAATACTGTATCTGAAGTCTCTTTTATATAGACCTTAGTGGTCCCCTAATACTGTATCTGAAGTCTCTTTTATATAGACCTTAGTGGTCCCCTAATACTGTATCTGAAGTCTCTTTTATATAGACCTTAGTGGTCCCCTAATACTGTATCTGAAGTCTCTTTTATATAGACCTTAGTGGTCCCCCTAATACTGTATCTGAAGTCTCTTTTTATATAGACCTTAGTGGTCCCCTAATACTGTATCTGAAGTCTCTTTTATATAGACCTTAGTGGTCCCCTAATACTGTATCTGAAGTCTCTTTTATATAGACCTTAGTGGTCCCCTAATACTGTATCTGAAGTCTCTTTTATATAGACCTTAGTGGTCCCCTAATACTGTATCTGAAGTCTCTTTTATATAGGCCTTAGTGGTCCCCTAATACTGTTTCTGAAGTCTCTTTTATATAGACCTTAGTGGTCCCCTAATACTGTATCTGAAGTCTCTTTTATATAGACCTTAGTGGTCCCCTAATACTGTATCTAAAGTCTCTTTTATATAGACCTTAGTGGTCCCCTAATACTGTATCCTAAGTCTCTTTTATATAGACCTTAGTGGTCCTCTAATACTGTATCTGAAGTCTCTTTATATAGACCTTAGTAGTCCCCTAATACTGTATCTGAAGTCTCTTTATATAGACCTTAGTGGTCCCCTAATACTGTATCTGAAGTCTCTTTTATATAGACCTTAGTGGTCCCCTAATACTGTATCTGAAGTCTCTTTTATATAGGCCTTAGTGGTCCCCTAATACTGTATCTGAAGTCTCTTTTATATAGACCTTAGTGGTCCCCTAATACTGTATCTGAAGTCTCTTTTATATAGACCTTAGTGGTCCCCCTAATACTGTATCTGAAGTCTCTTTTATATAGACCTTAGTGGTCCCCCTAATACTGTATCTGAAGTCTCTTTTATATAGACCTTAGTGGTCCCCCTAATACTGTATCTGAAGTCTCTTTTATATAGGCCTTAGTGGTCCCCTAATACTGTATCTGAAGTCTCTTTTATATAGACCTTAGTGGTCCCCTAATACTGTATCTGAAGTCTCTTTTATATAGGCCTTAGTGGTCCCCTAATACTGTATCTGAAGTCTCTTTTATATAGACCTTAGTGGTCCCCTAATACTGTATCTGAAGTCTCTTTTATATAGACCTTAGTGGTCCCCTAATACTGTATCTGAAGTCTCTTTTATATAGACCTTAGTGGTCCCCTAATACTGTATCTGAAGTCTCTTTTATATAGACCTTAGTGGTCCCCTAACACTGTATCTGAAGTAGCTTTTATATAGACCTTAGAGAAGAAGGCTTTGAATAAAGTGGTTCGCTCAGCCAGCAGAATTATTGGCTGCACTTTACCGCTCCTGGAGTTCACATATAAAGCTAGACTATTGAATCGAGCTTTGCAACTGGCTAATGATGCCTCAGGCCATCCAGCAGGGGCTTTCTTTGAGATGCTTCCCTCAGGGAGAAGGTATCGTTCTGCCAAATGTTCAACTGATCGCAATTTACACAGTTTCTTCCCACAAGCTGTGATTGCTTTGAACAAAGCATCTTAAACTAGGCACTTTAAATTTATGTATGGATTTCATTGTACAGCATTTTTATATTGAGCATTTTTAATATTGAGGCTTCATGTGGCTTTGTTTGTCTGTTTTTATGTTGTGTCCTCTGATGTGTTGACTTTGCACTTTGAGCTGCTTGCACATTTTTTCCAATGCAGGTTCCACTACAAATGGCTAATAAAGTGAATTTGAATCTGAATCCACAAGGTAACCAAGGCATTTTTTCCACAAAATAATGTTACAGAGTCCATGGTAGAACTTCAGACATTACCACATGTAATGAAATACGTGTGGCAGGGCACCTTAAACTGAGATGTCCACTGTAACACATCAGGGTCCAGGTCCTACCTTGGGCATTGGCTCTGGTGTGCAGTGACGGGGAGGGAGGGGCGCAGGGCACCACGGGCTGCTGGGAGCGCACGCCGGCCCCGGGGGGAGGCGGCGCCAGACCGAAAAACCACCTCGCAAAGCCTTCAATCAGAGTGCTCCAATCCACCGCTGGCAGCACAGAGAACCAATCAGGACGGGGCGTGGCGGGGCAGCTCGGGGGAAGAAGATTCAGGATGTCAGGGAGGCAGGCTCACCACTTTCTGTAGAGAAGAAACAATACCAAGTTCAGTTTATCTATATAATGGATACTTAAAGGTCCCATGACATACTGCTTTTTGGATGCTTTTATATAGGCCTTAGTGGTCTCCTAATACTGTATCTGAAGTCTCTTTTATATAGACCTTAGTGGTCCCCTAATACTGTATCTGAAGTCTCTTTTATATAGACCTTAGTGGTCCCCTAATACTGTATCTGAAGTCTCTTTTATATAGACCTTAGTGGTCCCCTAATACTGTATCTGAAGTCTCTTTTATATAGACCTTAGTGGTCCCCTAATACTGTATCTGAAGTCTCTTTTATATAGACCTTAGTGGTCCCCTAATACTGTATCTGAAGTCTCTTTTATATAGACCTTAGTGGTCCCCTAATACTGTATCTGAAGTCTCTTTTATATAGACCTTAGTGGTCCCCCTAATACTGTATCTGAAGTCTCTTTTATATAGACCTTAGTGGTCCCCTAATACTGTATCTGAAGTCTCTTTTATATAGACCTTAGTGGTCCCCCTAATACTGTATCTGAAGTCTCTTTTATATAGACCTTAGTGGTCCCCCTAATACTGTATCTGAAGTCTCTTTTATATAGACCTTAGTGGTCCCCCCTAATACTGTATCTGAAGTCTCTTTTATATAGACCTTAGTGGTCCCCCTAATACTGTATCTGAAGTCTCTTTTATATAGACCTTAGTGGTCCCCTAATACTGTATCTGAAGTCTCTTTTATATAGACCTTAGTGGTCCCTCTAATACTGTATCTGAAGTCATAATAATAATAATATCACGTTAAGTTTAACTATTCATTGTATGCTTAAAGCTGCGTTGCTAGTTACAGTGAAGTCAATGTGCTGCAAGACCCAAGCTATGAGCTGAAAGAAGCTAAACCTCCGCTCTGCCTGAGAAGCACACACTTTTGGGTGAAATAGCCTAACCCTA
>JABUOV010000124.1:102500-105000 GCA_025617405.1 Perca schrenkii | reverse complement strand
ACATGGAGTCTGGTGGAGATATGCTGGCTCTATACACACTAAAAGTCCTGATTATTTACATGGAGTCTGGTGGAGATATGCTGGCTCTATACAACAAGAGGTTAAAGGTTAAATTGACCCAGCAGCCTGGCGTCCACAGAGCTTTAATCAGCTACAGCTGATTGATTGGTGAAGAGATGACATCATCTCCCATCTGAAGACAATCTGACATCACGTCTCTGTCTGTCTGTCCTTCTGTCTGTCTTTCTGTCTGTCTCTCCCTCTCCCTCTCATGGTCTCCCTGTCTGTCTCTCCCCCCGTCTGTCTGTCTCTCTGAATGAATTCATGTCTTTCTGTGTTTTTCGTCTCCGACACAAAGCTCATTGGCTCCACAGCTCGTCACCATGGTAACAGGAGGTGTGAATGAGGAGCAGAACATTTTCTTCTCTTCTCTCTGTCAAGTTAGGTTAGACACACACACACACACAGACACACACACACACACACACACACACACACAGAGACACACACTACACACACAGACACACACACACACACACACACACGAGACACACACTACACACACAGACACACACACACACACACACACACACACACAGACACACACTACACACACAGACACACACACACACACACACACACACAGAGACACACACAGACACACAGACACACAGTCCAATTTAGAGCGAGCATATCTCCACCAGACTCCATGTAAATAATCACTACTTTTATCATCGTAAAACACACTTCATTCAAAGTGGACAGAAACTAAATAAAACTAACAAAAGCCGTCTTGGTTCATCTTTCCACTGTTCCAACAATCCCCACTCTGGTTTGGTTGAAATAAACCCTTAATTCACCCATTTACATGTGGAGATATGCTGGCTCTATACACGCTAAAAGTCCTGATTATTTACATGGAGTCTGGTGGAGATATGCTGGCTCTATACACGCTAAAAGTCCTGATTATTTACATGGAGTCTGGTGGAGATATGCTGGCTCTATACACGCTAAAAGTCCTGATTATTTACATGGAGTCTGGTGGTAATATGCTGGCTCTATACACGCTAAAAGTCCTGATTATTTACATGGAGTCTGGTGGAGATATGCTGGCTCTATACACGCTAAAAGTCCTGATTATTTACATGGAGTCTGGTGGTAATATGCTGGCTCTATACACGCTAAAAGTCCTGATTATTTACATGGAGTCTGGTGGAGATATGCTGGCTCTATACACGCTAAAAGTCCTGATTATTTACATGGAGTCTGGTGGTAATATGCTGGCTCTATACATGCTAAAAGTCCTGATTATTTACATGGAGTCTGGTGGAGATATGCTGGCTCTATACACGCTAAAAGTCCTGATTATTTACATGGAGTCTGGTGGTAATATGCTGGCTCTATACACGCTAAAAGTCCTGATTATTTACATGGAGTCTGGTGGAGATATGCTGGCTCTATACACGCTAAAAGTTCTGATTATTTACATGGAGTCTGGTGGAGATATGCTGGCTCTATACACGCTAAAAGTTCTGATTATTTACATGGAGTCTGGTGGAGATATGCTGGCTCTATACACGCTAAAAGTCCTGATTATTTACATGGAGTCTGGTGGAGATATGCTGGCTCTATACACGCTAAAAGTTCTGATTATTTACATGGAGTCTGGTGGAGATATGCTGGCTCTATACACGCTAAAAGTTCTGATTATTTACATGGAGTCTGGTGGAGATATGCTGGCTCTATACACGCTAAAAGTCCTGATTATTTACATGGAGTCTGGTGGAGTTTGGTGATGGTGATTTTGGGGCTGTTTCATGTTTAACTAAAAGGTCTATCTCTGTAGGGATCCTTTCCATAATGTTGTTTCCTAAAAAACCCAAACAGCAGCTCAGGGGTTACCATGGATACCGGCCTGCAGGGGTCACCGTGGTTACCGGCCAAGCGAGAGAAAGATCGGCTGCTGCTGAATCGGAGGAGAAGTCCCAGGAAGTTAAATCAGGTTCAACAACACGAGAGAGTAAATAAATATCTTTAATAACAGCTCAGAGTGACACATAGGCAACATGTTCTGTATCAGTCGGCTTCATATGGAATAACATCTCTAAAAGGGGATTTTACCTTTGTTTTGTTCACTGTTTTTATTTTTTTCAAGATATTTTGTGATTTTTTTTCTACGTTTGTGTTGTTTTTTGTCAATAAAAATAAAAAGAAGAATACAGTTTTTGGAGTTCTTTTGACATTTTTGACATTTGATTGTTTGTTAGATGTTGTGGTTTTATAAAAAAGTCCAAAACGTTGAAAAAGAAGTGGCTATAAATTCAGAAAAACAATCGACAAACGGTAAAAACGGTAAAAACGGTAAAGATGGTAAAAACTCAGCTCACATCTTAAACATAAACAACAGGTTTCTGTAGCAGAACATCAGAAGTTAGAGGCAGGATCCCAAACTGGAGCTACAGCTGAACTCTGACTGCTTGAATACTCTAACACCGGTACA
>JABUOV010000124.1:95000-97500 GCA_025617405.1 Perca schrenkii | reverse complement strand
GCTGATGACCAAACACACAGCTGATGACCTAACACACAGCTGATGACCTAACACACAGCTGATGACCTAACACACAGCTGATAACCGAGCTCACAGCTCGGTCTGTTCTTATTCTCTTAATCAGGGTTCATAACATTTTAACTAAAACTTTCTGTGACTTTTTGGCAAATTTCCATGACTACAGTGCCCTCCACAATTATTGGCACCCCTGTTTAAGATGGGGTCATGGACTTCTACAAATTCTCCTTTTTTTTAAACAACATAGAACCCAAATGCAAAAAAAGAGAAAAATCCAACATTTTATTTAAGTACATTACTTTGGTGGTAAAAAAAAAATCACACATTTAGAAAAAGAAAACTTGAAATCATGTGTCCCACAATTATTGCCACCCCTGATGTTAATACTTTGTACAACCCCCTTTTGCCAACAAGACAGCACTTAATCTCCTTCTATAACATTTCACAAGATTGGAGAACACAGAGAGAGGGATCTTTGACCATTCGTCTTTGCACAATCTTTCTAGATCATCCAGAGTCCTGGGTCCTCTCTCATGCACTCTCCTCTTTAGCTCACCCCACAGGTTTTTGATTGGGTTGAGGTCTGGGGACTGAGATGGCCATGGGAGGACCTTGAGTTTGTGACTGCTGAACCATTTTTTGTGTAGATTTTGCCACATGTTTAGGATCATTATCCTGCTGAAAGACCCAGTGACGACCCATCTTCAGCTTTCTGGCAGAGGCCATCAGGTTTTTATTTAAAATGTCCTGGTAGTTCAAAGCATTCATGATGCCATGCACCCTAACAAGGTTCCCAGGGCCTTTGGAAGAGAAACAGCCCCAAAGCATCACAGATCCTCCACCATACTTCACGGTGGTGAAGGTGCTTTTCGACATACTCATCTTTTGTTTTACGCCAGACCCACTTAGAGTGTTTGTTGCCAAAAAGCTCAATCTTAGTCTCATCTGACCAAAGCACACGATCCCAGTTGAGGTCCCAGTGCCGCTTAGCAAACTCCAGACGTTTACGTTTGTGAGTGTTAGTGAGAAAAGGCTTTTTCCTTGCATGCCTCCCAAACAGCTTGTTGGCATGTAGAGAGCGTCTGATGGTTGTTTTGGAGACTTCGTGACCCCAAGATGCCACTCTTTGATGCAATTCTGTGACAGTGAGCTTAGGACTTTTTTTTACTTCTCTTACCATCCTCCTCACTGTGCGTTGTGGCAAGATAAACTTGGGACCTCTTCCAGCCTAGTTTGTCACTGTTCCAGTTGTTTTAAACTTCTTAATGATTCCTCTGACTGTAGATACGGGCAAGTTAAGGCCAGTGGCTATTTTCTTGTAGCCATTGCCTGACTTATGAAGGTCGACACACATCTGCCTTACTTGAATTGTGTGTTCTCTTGTCTTTGCCATGTTGACAAATGGGTAAGAGAATTAGGACTCTGTGTCACGTCATATTTATACCCCAGGGAAACAGGAAGTCATGAATTACTATTTAAAAGTTCCTAGATATCCTGACCCCTGGATAGGGGTTGGACTCTTTTCTTCTCCGGAGTTGCTCAGGGTGTGCGGCGCCGGGCGGGTGTGGGGATACTAACAAGCCCCCGGCTAAGCGCCGCTACGTTGGAGTTTACCCCGGTGGACGAGAGGGTCGCCTCCCTACGCCTGCGGGTGGTGGGGGGGAAAACTCTGACTGTTGTTTGTGCATATGCACCAAACAGGAGTTCGGAGTATTCGGCCTTCTTGGAGACCTTGAGTGGAGTCCTGCATGCGGGCGCCAGTGGGGGGACTCCATTGTTCTGCTGGGGGGACTTCAACGCGCACGTGGGCAATGATGGAGACACATGGAGAGGCGTGATTGGGAGGGACGGCCTCCCTGATCTAAACCAGAGTGGTTGTTTGTTGTTGGACTTCTGTGCTAGTCATGGATTGTCTATAACAAACACCATGTTCGAACATAGGGATGCTCATAAGTGTACCTGGTACCAGAGCACCCTAGGCCGAAGGTCAATGATCGATTTTATAATCGTTTCATCTGATCTGAGGCCGTATGTTTTGGACACTCGGGTGAAGAGAGGGGGCAGAGCTGTCAACCGATCACCATCTGGTGGTGAGTTGGGTCAGGGGGGTGGGGGAAGACTCTGGACAGACCTGGTAAGCCCAAACGTGTAGTGCGGGTAAATTGGGAACGTCTGGAGGAGGCCCCTGTCCAACGGACTTTCAACTCGCACCTCCAGCGGAGCTTTTCGTGCATCCCTGTGGAGGCTGGGGGCATTGAACCCGAGTGGACAATGTTCAAAGTTTCCATTGCTGAAGCGAGGAGCTGTGGTCTTAGAGTCTTAGGTGCCTCAAGGGGCGGTAACCCACGAACACCGTGGTGGACACCGGTGGTCAGGGAAGCCGTCCGACTGAAGAAGGAGTCTTTCCGGGATATGTTATCCCAGAGGACTCCGGAGGCAGTTGCAGGGCACCGAAGGGCCCGAAGGGCTGCAGCCTCTGCCG
>JABUOV010000124.1:82500-87500 GCA_025617405.1 Perca schrenkii | reverse complement strand
GGACTATCTGACTCAGGGCCGGCCCTAGACGTTTGGGGGGCCCTAAGCAGGATTTGGTTTTGGGGGACACTCCACATTATAACATGCTGCCACTGCACTTGGCACTAAACCAACTTGTGTATTGTAAATATTAGTTTAAGCTCTCATAATGAACAAATACACATTTAAAGACTAATGTGAGACCTATTAGCAGCAACACTATCTTTAAATAGACCAGCTCTGTTATGAGCTCTATTGTGGGACATTTCAAGCACTCTTGGGGGCCCTCTGGTAGCCTCAGGGCCCTAAGCAGCCACTTAGTCCGCTTATGGGTCGGGCCGGCTCTTGTCTGAGCTGATAAATATGCAAGGGGGCACCGGACCGGGAAAAGTAAGATGTACTTTGCAATAACTGAGAGGTAAGATTCAGCTCATCGGGTGGCCTTGGCTCCTCAGGTCTGCAGGAAGGTGAGACTGCTCTTGTCTCCAGTTATATGAAACATTCAGTAGCAGTGTCTACGTTTGATAAATACAATGCAACCATAAAATAACCCCAACGTAACAAACTGTGTGTTTGGGCCGGGGAGCGGGGAAGGTTCATGCATGGGTCGGCACCGTGGAGGGGACAGCCGAGATGAGGGGACAGCAGAGCCGAGAGGACCTGGACTACATGTCCAGCTGATGACTACTGTCTCGAAGGAGTCTGATCCTCGTGCACTAAAGCTTGTTGTATTTTAACTGACTGAATCCTGAGTTTTATTTCAACGAGCTGAGGGGAAGTGACCTTAAACTGGAGTCAGACCACGTCTTTCTGGGCCAGATCACATCTCATCATATCTCATCTCATCATATCTCATCTCATCATATCTCATCTCATCTCATTATATCTCATCTCATCATATCTCATCTCATCATATCTCATCTCATCATATCTCATCACATCTCATCATATCTCATCTCATCATATCTCATCTCATCATATCTCATCTCATCATATCTCATCTCATCTCATCATATCTCATCTCATCATATCTCATCTCATCTCATCATATCTCATCTCATCTCATCATATCTCATCTCATCATATCTCATCTCATCATATCTCATCTCATCTCATCTCATCATATCTCATCTCATCATATCTAATCTCATCATATCTCATCTCATCATATCTCATCTCATCATATCTCATCATATCTCATCTCATCTCATCATATCTCATCTCATCATATCTCATCTCATCATATCTAATCTCATCATATCTCATCTCATCTCATCGTATCTCATCTCATCATATCTCATCATATCTCATCTCATAATATCTCATCTTATCTCATCTCATCTCATCTCATCATATCTCATCTCATCTCATCATATCTCATCTCATCTCATCATATCTCATCTCATCTCATCATATCTCATCATATCTCATCTCATCTTATCTTATCTCATCTCATCTCATCTCATCATATCTCATCTCATCTCATCTCATCTCATCGTATCTCATCTCATCATATCTCATCTCATCATATCTCATCTCATCTCATCATATCTCATCTCATCATATCTCATCTCATCATATCTCATCATATCTCATCTCATCATATCTCATCTCATCATATCTCATCTCATCTCATCATATCTCATCTCATCATATCTCATCATATCTAATATCATCTCATCTCATCTCATCATATCTCATCTCATCTCATCGTATCTCATCTCATCATATCTCATCTCATCATATCTCATCTCATCTCATCATATCTCATCTCATCATATCTCATCTCATCATATCTCATCATATCTCATCTCATCATATCTCATCTCATCATATCTCATCTCATCATATCTCATCTCATCTCATCGTATCTCATCTCATCATATCTCATCATATCTCATCTCATCTCATAATATCTCATCTTATCTCATCTCATCATATCTCATCTCATCATATCTCATCTCATCTCATCATATCTCATCTCATCATATCTCATCTCATCTCATAATATCTCATCTCATCTTATCTCATCTCATCATATCTCATCTCATCATATCTCATCTCATCTCATCATATCTAGTTTCCTGAGCGACTCACAGTGGACTTGCAGCAGGACTGAGGTGGTTCTGGACCTCCACAGGTGTCCTCCCGGCGCCAGCAGCTCGGCCCGGCAGGTCAGAACCTGGTCCTGTTGGACGCGGCGCTGCAGAACCGCCGAGATGTTCCGTAAGGAACCGGAGAACCCGAAGGACTCGGAGTGCAGCGTCGTGTTCCCCGACAGCCACAGGACCCGCATCTGATTGGCCGAGAAGACGTCGGTGATGTCACAGCGAAGGACCGCCTCCCGACCCAGCAGCACTGGACCCGGATGCTCCAGAACCGGGTCAGACGGGAACGCTGCAGACAGACAGCTTTATTTATCAAAGGAATAGATATACAAATACATATTTTGGTCCATGTAAGGAATACACATTAACAATAATTAAAAAAAATACCTAGAAATTATTAAATAGAAATTAAAAGAAATTATTATAATAAAAAACATAGAAAATAAATACACACATGAATTTAATAAATAAATATCTAAAAGGTATTTTAAAGGAAAGAACAGAATAAAAAAGGTTCAGTTAAGTAATATTAAGCCTTGACAGGACAGATGTCACCAACCCACCAGACTCCATGTAAATAATCAGGACTTTTAGCGTGTATAGAGCCAGCATATCTCCACCAGACTCCATGTAAATAATCAGGACTTTTAGCGTGTATAGAGCCAGGATATCTCCACCAGACTCCATGTAAATAATCAGGACTTTTAGCGTGTATAGAGACAGCATATCTCCACCAGACTCCATGTAAATAATCAGGACTTTTAGCGTGTATAGAGCCAGCATATCTCCACCAGACTCCATGTAAATAATCAGGACTTTTAGCGTGTATAGAGCCAGCATATCTCCACTAGACTCCATGTAAATAATCAGGACTTTCTAGCGTGTATAGAGCCAGCATATCTCCACATGTAAATGGGTGAATTAAGGGTTTATTTCAACCAAATCAGAGTGGTGATTGTTGGAACAGTGGAAAGATGAACCAAGACGGATTTTGATAGTTTTATTTAGTTTCTCTCCACTTTAAATGAAGTGTGTTTTACGATGATAAAAAGTCCTGATTATTTACATGGAGTCTGGTGGAGATATGCTGGCTCTATACACACTAAAAGTCCTGATTATTTACATGGAGTCTGGTGGAGTTTGGTGATGGTGATTTCGGGGCTGTTTCATGTTAAACTAAAAGGATCTTCCTCTTTAACTAAAAGGTCTATCTCTGTAGGGATCCATCCCATAATGTTGTCAGACACTTAGAATAATAATCTGAGTCTGTCAGCAGCAACAACAGAACTTTTAGTGGACTCTAACAGCTGCTGAACATTAGTCCTGTAGGGTTACATTACAGCTCGGTTCTGGTTTAATTCTGGACCAGTTTCAGACCCGGAGACATGGAGACAGAGAGTCCAGGGTGACGAGACAGTAACCCTTCCAGTAAGAATGAGTGTAACAGTACTTGTAGTAAATGTACTCTAACCTCTGAGTGACGCCCACGTTCCAAAAAATCAACATTTAAACTGATGGATAACAGATGGAGAGAGAGGAGATAACGAGACCACAGGAAGTTCCCTCTGACTCCCCAACCAGTCCTGTCTTTCATCATTCAGTCCCTTGTGTTCTGGTCTCAGAGCTCGGCCAACAGTCCAGTTTCACTGACTCAGGAACATGACTCAGGGGATCTGATTATACAGTTAAAGCCCACGTTGCAAGTTTAATTTTCCAACGAATTTGTGGTAATTGCTTGTTGGTAATAAACATTTAAACTGTTATTCATGTATTTGATGTTGGTAGGTATCACAAAACAGAATATAACACGAAAAAGTAGGTACTATTTTACAGCGGTTTGTCTTTCCCCCACAATGCATTGCATGACGTCACGTTGGGGAGACGACAGGCGAAAGTCCCGTCTCGGTTCACTGTCCCGGTCGCAAAATTACGAATCCCACTATGGCCACGCCAAGACCCGCCCTACGAAGCAGCTCAATTGGTTGGGGTTAGGCATTTCACCTCGAGTGGTTAAGGTTAGGGTTAGGGGATTGGTCAGGGGATAGGACCTGTACATGTAAGCATGGACGCCTGGCCAATAGTAGTGTGTGAACGCTATTGAAGGGCGGGTCTTGGCGTGGCCATAGTGGGATTCGTAATATCGCGTCCCGGTCCCGGTTTCTGCCGCTGATCTGGCAAAATATGGCTTTTGGTCTCGACCGAGTCAATGTGTCTTTATTATGTGTATAATAATATTGGGGGGGGGGAAGTGAAAGGCAGCTTGAACGGGCATGCTGTTCGGCTTTTCACAAGTTTAAACAGCTAGCTAACGATACGCCGACGTTTGCTGACGTTAGCGCAACAGCGTTAGCTTAGACTGCTAGTTAAATACCGGTATTACGACTGGCTTCGGAGCTGCGTCCACGTTGTCAACACAAGACATGTGGCGTTAGTGCTCCTTTTGTATCATACTTTTATTGAACGAAATATTAAGCTTCGCTCCTACGAAATAGGTGTTTTTTTTGTAACATTACACACAAAGTTAACTGGCTATAGTTAGCCTGTACGTATGCTAGCGGGATTAGCTAACGTTGCGTAGCCAGCCAGAAACTTCGGCGATCGGCAGTAGTTTCAGCGAGCTAACCGCGACAGTATGTTGCCCACAATCAACCTCTGCTGTTAAAAGCAGTCAATCTGCAGTGATGTTTTGAAATGGAGCCACATGGATGTGTTAGCTGTCGAGGTTAGCTCACCGAAGCTGCTCGCTGGCTATGCAACGTTAGCTAATGTCCGCTAGCATACATACAGGCTAACTATAGCCAGTTAGCTTTGTGTGCAACTAACTAACAAAAACCATCTCGTAGGAGCGAAGTTTAACGTTTCATTCAATAAAGTTATGGTACAAAAGGAGCACTAACGCCACAAGTCTTATGT
>JABUOV010000124.1:62500-77500 GCA_025617405.1 Perca schrenkii | reverse complement strand
CTAGCCAGTCAGAAGCAGAGTATGAGGGCTCTGACAGTACCTAGGTAAGGACTACTAGCCAGTCAGAAGCAGAGTATGAGGGCCCTGACAGTAGCTAGGTAAGGACTACTAGCCAGTCAGAAGCAGAGTATGAGGGCCCTGACAGTACCTAGGTAAGGACTACTAGCCAGTCAGAAGCAGAGTATGAGGGCCCTGACAATACCTAGGTAAGGACTACTAGCCAGTCAGGAGCAGAGTATGAGGGCCCTGACAATACCTAGGTAAGGACTACTAGCCAGTCAGAAGCAGAGTATGAGGATCCTGACAGTACCTAGGTAAGGACTACTAGCCAGTCAGAAGCAGAGTATGCGGGCCCTGACAGTACCTAGGTAAGGACTACTAGCCAGTCAGAAGCAGAGTATGAGGATCCTGACAGTACCTAGGTAAGGACTACTAGCCAGTCAGAAGCAGAGTATGCGGGCCCTGACAGTACCTAGGTAAGGACTACTAGCCAGTCAGAAGCAGAGTATGAGGGCCCTGACAGTACCTAGGTAAGGACTACTAGCCAGTCAGAAGCAGAGTATGAGGGCCCTGACAGTACCTAGGTAAGGACTACTAGCCAGTCAGAAGCAGAGTATGAGGGCCCTGACAGTTCCTAGGTAAGGACTACTAGCCAGTCAGAAGCAGAGTATGAGGGCGTGCCCTGACAGTACCTAGGTAAGGACTACTAGCAGGTCAGAAGCAGAGTATGAGGGCCCTGACAGTACCTAGGTAAGGACTACTAGCCAGTCAGGAGCAGAGTATGAGGGTACCTGAGACAGAGATGGTGCTGGTCACCAGTTGGGACCCGTACTGGTTGGAGGCTTCACACTGGTAGTGGGCGGAGTCTTCCAGCCGGGTGGAGGATAGGCTGAAGGAGAGCTGGGAGGAGGCGGGGCCAGCCCTCTGTAGCTCCTCCCCCTCCCTCCTCAGCACCAGCGTGGGGGGCGGGGCTCCAGGGCCAGCCCTCTGTAGCTCCTCCCCCTCCCTCCTCAGCACCAGCGTGGGGGGCGGGGCTCCGTCTGATTGGCAGATGAACGTCACCTGCTGACCCTCCAGCAGCCAATCACCTGGACTCACCGACAGGGAGGTGTTGGTGGGAGGAGCTGTGGGGGGAGCAAACAGCTGTCAGACAGACAGGCAGACAGACAGGCAGACAGACAGATAGGTAAACAGACAGGCAGCTGTCAGACAGACAGGTAAACAGACAGGCAGGGAGGTGTTGGTGGGAGGAGCTGTGGGGGGAGCAGACAGCTGTCAGACAGACAGGCAGACAGACAGACAGACAGGTAAACAGGCAAACAGACAGACAGACAGACAGACAGACAGACAGACAGGCAGACAGGTAAACAGACAGACAGCTGTCAGACAGGCAGACAGACAGGCTGACAGACAGACGGACAGACAGGTAAACAGACAGACAGCTGTCAGACAGGCAGACAGACAGACAGACAGACAGGCTGACAGGCAGACGGACAGACAGGTAAACAGACAGACAGACAGGTAAACAGACAGACAGCTGTCAGACAGGCAGACAGGCAGACAGACAGGCAGACATAGCGAGCCTCTCTTAAAGTAACAGTAGCACTAACCGTGTACGGTGAGCTCCAGGTGAGAGGTCTGGCTCCCCTCTGTGTTTTGGGCGAGGCATTCGTACCGTCCGGCATCCGCCAGACTCACCGCGGAGAGGATCAGCTGACGGCCCTGGCCCCGCCCCTCAGGGAGCCCCCCCCCCCCGAGGATCAGCTGACGGCCCTGGCCCCGCCCCTCAGGGAGCCCCCCGCCCCCCTGAAGCTCCAGCTGACGTTCGGCTCGGGGTTTCCCTCCGCGGAGCAGCCGAGCTCCAGCCGGGAGCCGGCCATCACCGACACAGAGTCTGGTATCACCGTGACGACGGGAGCATCTGCAGAGGAGGAGGAGAAAGCTCTGGTCACATGATGATAGATCACATGGTCATAGGTCACATGGTCATAGATCACATGGTCATAGGTCACATGGTCATAGGTCACATGGTCATAGGTCAGAATAGAACAGGTTTAGAGGGACTCACAGAACAGGTTCAGAGGGTCTCACAGAACAGGTTTAGAGGGACTCACAGAACAGGTTTAGAGGGACTCACAGAACAGGTTTAGAGGGACTCACAGAACAGGTTTAGAGGGACGGTGGTCTCCCTGGTCCGGTCCTCAGGTGGCAGGTCCTGCAGGTCCAGCGTAGCGCTGCAGCTGATGTTTCCTCCGGTGTCTTGCAGCGAAGGCGTGAAGGTGTAGTCGAGCCGGACCGAGCTGGACCGGTGATCTCCCATGATGCTCGGCAGCACGGCGTCGCCACGGCGCCAGCGGAGGGTCAGCTGGTCGGGGGGGTACACGTCCCACACCTGGCAGGTGAGGGTGGACTCCACCCCCACACGGAGAGGGTCCTGGCCCCGGACCACAGGGGCTGATGGGAAGGCTGGGGGGGGCGACAGAAGAATCAGAGGCAAGGGTGTTCAAAATGGGGGGGTGAAAGCTCCGGGAGGTCCCGGGACAGAAAGACACAAAAACATCAGAAACATCAGAAACATCAGAAACATCAAAAACATCAGAAACATCAAAAACATCAAAAACATCAAAGACATCAGAAACATCAGAAACATCAAAGACATCAGAAACATCAGAAACATCAAAAACATCAAAGACATCAGAAACATCAGAAACATCAGAAACATCAAAAACATCAGAAACATCAAAAACATCAAAAACATCAAAGACATCAGAAACATCAGAAACATCAGAAACATCAAAGACACAAAAACATCAGAAACATCAGAAACATCAAAAACATCAGAAACATCAAAAACATCAAAAACATCAAAGACATCAGAAACATCAGAAACATCAGAAACATCAAAGACACAAAAACATCAGAAACATCAGAAACATCAGAAACATCAAAGACACAAAAACATCAGAAACATCAGAAACATCAAAGACACAAAAACATCAGAAACATCAGAAACATCAGAAACATCAAAAACATCAGAAACATCAGAAACATCAAAGACACAAAAACATCAGAAACATCAGAAACATCAGAAACATCAGAAACATCAGAAACATCAAAAACATCAGAAACATCAAAGACACAAAAACATCAGAAACATCAGAAACATCAAAGACACAAAAACATCAGAAACATCAGAAACATCAAAGACACAAAAACATCAGAAACATCAGAAACATCAGAAACATCAGAAACATCAAAAACATCAGAAACATCAGAAACATCAGAAACATCAAAAACATCAGAAACATCAGAAACATCAGAAACATCAAAAACATCAGAAACATCAGAAACATCAAAAACATCAGAAACATCAAAAACACAAAAACATCAGAAACATCAAAAACATCAGAAACATCAGAAACATCAGAAACATCAAAAACATCAGAAACATCAAAGACACAAAAACATCAGAAACATCAGAAACATCAAAGACACAAAAACATCAGAAACATCAGAAACATCAGAAACATCAGAAACATCAAAAACATCAGAAACATCAGAAACATCAAAGACACAAAAACATCAGAAACATCAGAAACATCAGAAACATCAAAGACACAAAAACATCAGAAACATCAGAAACATCAAAGACACAAAAACATCAGAAACATCAGAAACATCAAAGACACAAAAACATCAGAAACATCAGAAACATCAGAAACATCAAAAACATCAGAAACATCAGAAACATCAAAAACATCAGAAACATCAGAAACATCAGAAACATCAAAAACATCAGAAACATCAGAAACATCAAAAACATCAGAAACATCAAAAACACAAAAACATCAGAAACATCAAAAACATCAGAAACATCAGAAACATCAGAAACATCAAAAACATCAGAAACATCAAAGACACAAAAACATCAGAAACATCAGAAACATCAAAGACACAAAAACATCAGAAACATCAGAAACATCAGAAACATCAGAAACATCAGAAACATCAAAAACATCAAAAACATCAGAAACATCAGAAACATGGTGGAAACAACAAAAACACTGAAAAAGCATCTTGTTTATATCACCTCCAGGACTCATAGTAACCGTGCACGCACTCACACACTCATAGTAAACGTGCACACACTCACACACTCATAGTAACCGTGCACACACTCACACACTCATAGTAACCGTGCACACACTCACACACTCATAGTAAACGTGCACACACTCATAGTAACCGTGCACGCACTCACACACTCATAGTAACCGTGCACACACTCACACACTCATAGTAAACGTGCACACTCACACACTCATAGTAAACGTGCACGCACTCACACACTCATAGTAAACGTGCACACTCACACACTCATAGTAAACGTGCACACTCACACACTCATAGTAAACGTGCACACACTCACACACTCATAGTAAACATGCACACTCACACACTCATAGTAAACGTGCACACTCACACAGTCACAGTAAACGTGCACACACTCACACACTCATAGTAAACATGCACACTCACACACTCATAGTAAACGTGCACACACTCACACACTCACAGTAAACGTGCACACACTCATAGTAACCGTGCACGCACTCACACACTCATAGTAACCGTGCACGCACTCACACACTCATAGTAAACATGCACACTCACACACTCAT
Source organism: Perca schrenkii (assembly GCA_025617405.1). Lineage (NCBI taxonomy): Eukaryota > Metazoa > Chordata > Actinopteri > Perciformes > Percidae > Perca > Perca schrenkii. Next base: position 72,818 of record JABUOV010000124.1, on the reverse strand, counting down.
AGTAAACATGCACACTCACACACTCATAGTAAACGTGCACACACTCACAATAAACGTGCACACACTCATAGTAAACGTGCACACTCACAGTAAACGTGCACGGAGGTCTTGATCTGCCTGTTCTCGCCGCCACAGCTGACGCGGCACAGCAGCGGTCCTTCGTGCTCCGTGACCACGGGGTCAAAGGTCACGGCCGAGTGCGTCTGATTGGTGCTGACGGAGGCCGCCAGCGGCCGGTCGCCTAGCAACGACCACGAGACGCTCGGCGCCGTCGGACAGTCCCGGATCTCAGACACCAGCTGGTGGCGCTCGCCGAGCCGGAACACGGGCCTCCTGGGGGACAGGTCCACACGCAGACCCTGAACACACCACACCACTGGGGGGGGGGGGAACCTCTGGTTAGAGGGGTAGTAGGTAAGACTTATAAAACTACCTGTCTGTCATATCTGCTGAAACACACACACAGAGAGAGAGAGAGACACACACACACACACACACACACACACACACACACACACACACACACACACACACACACACACACACACACACACACACACACACACACACACACAGAGACACACACACACACAGAGACACACACACACACACACACACACACACACACACACACACACACACACACACAGAGAGAGAGACACACACACACACACACACACACACACACACACACAGAGACACACACACACACACACACAAGACACACACACACACAGAGAGAGAGAGAGACACACACACACACACACACACACACACACACAGAGACACACACACACACACACACACACACACACACACACACACACACACACACACACAGAGACACACACAAACACACACACAGAGAAAGACACAAACACACACAGCAATATATATATTTATATTTTTTTGGGGGGGCTGTGGTAATAATTTAGTAAAATAAAAGCTCGCAGCAACATATGTAAAATAAGAACTATGAACTAGTTCATTTTTGGAACAGTGAACTTGGTTCAACATGTTGAAGTCTGACCTGAACTGGCTGAGTTTAAAATGTGAGAAGTGGACTTTGAACGAGTTCCCACTGCCTGGCTGGGAGAACATCCAAACAAACAAGGCTCAGAAACGTTTAAAAAACCTGCTGAAAACATTAGAAAAACATTGAAAGTGTTTCAACAAGAGGCCTTCTGGGAAACCCACGCAGAGCCTGAACGCACCACAGGCAGCACGGCTGGGGGGGGCACTAATGTATTCTTTAAATGAAATCAGATTGTCTTTATCTGCAGCTGATCAATAACAACAGTAAAACTGATCCAATCAAATGAGTCACAGAGGTTCTCAACCTGAGGGTCGGGACCCGTCACGGGGTCGCCTGGTGTTTACTGACTGATCAATAATCAATAATCAATAATCAATAATCAATACAAGTCAACTCCTCAGCTCAGTTCAGATAGACATATCACACATGTTCAGAACACACACACACACACATACACATACACAGATACACACACACAGAGAAACACACACACACACAAACACAGACACATACACAGAGACACACACAGACACACACACACAGACACAGACACACACATACACACACAGAGACACACACACACACACAGACACAGACACACACACACACACACACACACAGAGACACACACACACACAGACACAGACACAGACACACACACACACACACACACACACACACAGAGACACACACATACACACACACACACACAGACACACACACACACATACACACACAGAGACACACACACACAGACACAGACACAGACACACACACACACACACACACACACACACACACAGACACACACATACACACACAGAGACACACACACACAAACACACAAACACAGACACACACAGACACACACACACACAGACACAGACACACACACACACACACACACACAGAGACACACACAGACACACACAAACACAGACACATACACACACAAACACACAGACACACACACACACACACACACACACACACACACACACACACACACACACACACACACACACACACAGAGACACACACAGACACACACAAACACAGACACATACACACACAAACACACAAACACAGACACACACACACACACACAAACACAGACAGACAGTAAATAAAGAGTAAAGATTAATAACCAGTGGTGTTACCTGAGAGAACAGAGATTGTGTAGACAGACAGCAGAGACATCTCACTGCTCACAGGATTAAACCCACGATGAATAAAGATGAATAAAGATGAATAAAGATGAATAAAGATGAATAAAGATGAATGGATGAATAAAGAGCAGAGCAGCGTCTCCTTTGTGTCGATGTTTCTCACAAAAACACTGAAGATCTGAAACCAAAACGCTCCTCTGAACCCCTTTATGTCTCTCTCCTCCCCTCCTCTCTCTCTCTGTCTCTGTCTCTCTCTGTGTCTCTCTGTAATAATCAGAGTCTACAGACCACAGTGCCCTCTGCTGGACAACCAGGGCCTGATGATCTTTCTCTTTCATTATTACTCTCTTGCTCTATCACTTTCTTACGGTCAAGACCAAAATAGCCCTCACATGTGTTGCCAAAGAAGAGAAAACTAAAGAGTGTAACTACTGAAGTAGGCTAATAATGAAAGTAAATGGAAACAATATGACATTATTGAAGATAGCCTAACAAATACAGCAGCACATGGTCATTTTGACCCATTTACATGTGGAGATATGCTGGCTCTATACACGCTAAAAGTCCTGATTATTTACATGGAGTCTGGTGGAGATATGCTGGCTCTATACACGCTAAAAGTCCTGATTATTTACATGGAGTCTGGTGGGAGGAGGTGACATGAGCTCTGCAGAAGTGTTAAAGTCCAATTGTGTGTGTGTGTCTCTGTGAGTGTGTGTGGAACACTGACGATCACCAAACTACACCAGACTCCATGTAAATAATCAGGACTTTTAGTGTGTATAGAGCCAGCATATCTCCACCAGACTCCATGTAAATAATCAGGACTTTTAGCGTGTATAGAGCCAGCATATCTCCACCAGACTCCATGTAAATAATCAGGACTTTTAGCGTGTATAGAGCCAGCATATCTCCACCAGACTCCATGTAAATAATCAGGACTTTTAGCGTGTATAGAGCCAGCATATCTCCACCAGACTCCATGTAAATAATCAGGACTTTTAGCGTGTATAGAGCCAGCATATCTCCACCAGACTCCATGTAAATAATCAGGACTTTTAGCGTGTATAGAGCCAGCATATCTCCACATGTAAATGGGTGAATTAAGGGTTTATTTCAACCAAACCAGAGTGGGGATTATTGGAACAGTGGAAAGATGAACCAAGACGGCTTTGGTAGTTTTATTTAGTCTCTGTCTACTTTGAATGAAGTGTGTTTTACGGTGATTAAAGTCCTGATTATTTACATGGAGTCTGGTGGTATATCTTTGACTGATCAGTGTGAGTAATGACCCAGGTACTTATCAACTAATCGACTGATGACTGTAAACTCTTCAGTGACTCACAGGAAACAGCATCAGAAGAATAAATTTCTTTATTTTGTGTTAAAAACTGAAAACTAAGTTATTTTCTAACCGTCCCCTTTAATAAAATACTTTAACATTAAAACACAGAACCGGTGACACATATAGACATCTTCACCACTCACTCAGGATGTGGTTTCCTTCCAAAATAAAAGCCCTTTGCTGTGCTGTAGGAAAATAAAAGCTGCTGCTGTATATCAAATGGAAACATTCTCGTATTTAAGGCACTTCGGAGCCTGAGAGACCTTTCAAAATAAAATACTAATAAGAGACACGGGTACACCTCAACAGTGGACGGACAGGAAGTCGCAGTCTGATGATGTCATCGCTCACAAACATTTCCCTAAAAAGGAAGATACTAAAAAAAATAAAATATAGTTTTTCCGTTGTCTTTCGTTGTTCGTAGCTTTTCTTATTTCTATCTTACTGATGTGCAAATACGTTTTTATTTTTGATACTGTACACGTCATGCCGGAAAATTTAAATAATAAAAAGTAATAAAACAGCTGTTTCTCTTTCATTCATCATTTCATTTTTCTGTGTTGGTCCCCTGAGCTTTTATTTTGAAAAACTCTGCTTCTTCCTGCTGAGTATCTCAGTCCGAGGTAGAAGAGTTCAAACATGATTCACCGTCCGCCTCTCAGCCAATCAGAGCTCTGAGAACAGTCAGCTGATCTCCAGACAGCCAATCAGAGCTCTGAGAACAGTCAGCTGATCTCCAGACAGCCAATCAGAGCTCTGAGAACAGTCAGCACTCCAGACAGCCAATCAGAGCTCTGAGAACAGTCAGCTGATCTCCAGACAGCCAATCAGAGCTCTGAGAACAGTCAGCTGATCTCCAGACAGCCAATCAAAGCTCTGAGAACAGTCAGCTGATCTCCAGACAGCCAATCAGATGACAGACATCCAAACAGTTAAACAGTCTGAATTTAAACTCTTTCATCAGATTATTTCGGCGTTTTTTTTTGTGTGCAAAATCTTCGTAACTTTTTCAGAGCAATTTATTGACATTTTTGTCCTCTTGCTCGTCGTCGCTGTAACCGAGGGCAACCTCAGTAACCGAGGGCAACCTCAGTAACCGAGGGCAACCTCAGAGTCTCACAAGTTGAAATACAAAAAGGGAAAAGTGTTTTTAAATTAAATTCAGTTAACGATAATATCTTCTTCTGACGGCCATCCCATAATATTCATCTGGTGAAACATGATGACCTCACACAGAAATATTAAAATATCCTCGAAACAACCGACCAATCACAGGGCTTCTACAGGGCGGAGGCAGGCACACACACACTCAGAGAGACAGACACACACACACACACACACACACACACACACACACACACACACACTCAGAGAGAGACACACACACACACACACACACACACACACACACACACACACACACACACTCAGAGAGACACACACACACACTCAGAGAGACACACACACACACACACACTCAGAGAGACACACACACACACACACACACACACTCAGAGACACACACACACACACACACACACACACACACACACACACACACACTCACTCAGAGACACACACACACACACACACACACACACACACACACACTCTCCTGAGTTTAGCTGACATCTTTGGGTCTTCTGCTTTAACAGTCATTAATATTATTAATATTATTAATATTATTAGTATTGCTCGACCAATCACTGTCGGAGACAGGAGTAAATACTGTAACCATGACGACAGAGAGAGCCATCGTCGTCAGCTGATCCTTCAGTTTATCAAAAAAAGCTCCAAAATAAAATCATCTTAGAAATATAAAACGTGTTCTTCTGTATCTAAATATATCTTCTCGTTTAATCCAGACACACGCTGAGCTGCCCCACTCAGAGGGGATCGTGGGTAATGAGTCCTCAGGTCACATCTGTAGTTCTAGTACACACAGAGGGGATTGTGGGTAATGAGTCCTCAGGTCACATCTGTAGTTCTAGTACACACAGAGGGGATTGTGGGTAATGAGTCCTCAGGTCACATCTGTAGTTCTAGTACACACAGAGGGGATTGTGGGTAATGAGTCCTCAGGTCAGATCTGTAGTTCTAGTACACTCAGAGGGGATTGTGGGTAATGAGTCCTCAGGTCAGATCTGTAGTTCTAGTACACACAGAGGGGATCGTGGGTAATGAGTCCTCAGGCCAGATCTGTAGTACTAGTACACACAGAGGGGATTGTGGGTAATGAGTCCTCAGGTCAGATCCTTAGTTCTAGTACACACAGAGGGGATTGTGGGTAATGAGTCCTCGGGTCAGATCTGTAGTTCTAGTACACACAGAGGGGATCGTGGGTAATGAGTCCTCAGGTCAGATCTGTAGTACTAGTACACACACAGAGGGGATTGTGGGTAATGAGTCCTCAGGTCAGATCTGTAGTTCTAGTACACACAGAGGGGATTGTGGGTAATGAGTCCTCAGGCCAGATCTGTAGTTCTAGTACACACAGAGGGGATCGTGGGTAATGAGTCCTCAGGCCAGATCTGTAGTTCTAGTACACACAGAGGGGATCGTGGGTAATGAGTCCTCAGGCCAGATCTGTAGTTCTAGTACTGGATGTAGTCAGACTGTAGAGACTGGAAGACAAAACAGACACGGCATTATTTAGAGAGGTACACCAGAGCAGGGGGAATGAGAGGGGGAACACCAGAGCAGGGGGAATGAGAGGGGTAAACACCAGAGCAGGGGGGAATGAGAGAGGGAAACACCAGAGCAGGGGGAATGAGAGGAGGAAACACCAGAGCAGGGGGAATGAGAGAGGGAAACACCAGAGCAGGGGGAATGAGAGGAGGAAACACCAGAGCAGGGGGAATGAGAGGAGGAAACACCAGAGCAAGGGGAATGAGAGGGGAACACCAGAGCAGGGGGAATGAGAGGGAAACACCAGAGCAGGGGGAATGAGAGGGGAACACCAGAGCAGGGGGAATGAGAGGAGGAAACACCAGAGCAGGGGGAATGAGATGCTACAGCTCAAGAGTGTTTTCCTTTCCAAAAATGAAAGAATGAAACTAATGAGCTGCATCAGTGGGTGTGAGCCAATCAGCAGAGAGGGGCGGGACATCAGTGGGTGTGAGCCAATCAGCAGAGAGGGGCGGGACATCAGTGGGTGTGAGCCAATCAGCAGAGAGGAGTGGGACATACAGTAAGTGGGTGTGGGCCAATCAGCAGAGAGGGGCGGGCCTTACCGGTATGGAGCGGCTGAGGTAGCGCCCTGATGGGCCCGGGCCCCTGTAGGCGCTGTAGTCCTGGGGCCCCCCCCTGACCCCCCCGTATGGACCGCTGTTATTGTTCACCTCGCGCTGGGGGCTGCTGCGGGGGCCGTTGCCGTAGCGACAGAGAGGGGGCGGGGCCAGAGGAGAGGAGGAGGAGGAGGGAGGAAGATGATGAAGAGAAGAGTACGATGAAGAGTTCTTGTTGTCCTCGGCAGCATAAAGATCGCTGAGAGAAGAGCTGGCCAATCGGGAGCTGGGGGGGGGGCAGGAAACATTATTACACACACACACACACACACACACACACTATATATATATATATATATATATATATATATATGTATATATATATATATATATATATATATATGCCTACAGGAAGTGAGCTGTAGAAACAGGAAGTGAAGTGTAGGAACAGGAAGTGAGGTGTAGGAACCACTGACCTCCTGATGTTGGTCGCCGATGACGACGGACTCCTTGCGATCCTCTTGGCGGCAGCAGAAGCAGAGGATGCTGGGAACTTAGAGGCCTTGAGGGGGGAGGAGGGGCCCTGACCAGCCCCCACCGACAGTCTGAACACACACACACACACACACAGACACACACACACACAGAGACACACACACACACACACACACACACACACAGAGACACACACACACACACACACACACACACACACACACACACACACACAGAGACACACACACACACACACACACACAGAGACACACACACACACAGAGACACACATACACACACACACACACACACACACACACACACACACACACACACACACACACACACACACACACACACACACACACACACACACACACACACACACACACACACACACACACACACACACACACACACACACACACACACACACACACACACACACAGACACACACACACACACACACACAGAGACACACATACACACACACACACACACACACACACACACACAGAGACACACACACACACACACACACACACACACACACACACACACACACACACACACACACACACACACACACACACACACACACACACACACACACACACACACACACACACACACACACACACACACACACAGTTCCTGATCAATACACGACTTAATTACTGAAATAACCATCTCAGGTGAACCAATGAATGATCATCTCAGGTGAACCAATGAATGATCATCTCAGGTCAACCAATCAGGACTTAATTACTGAAATAACCATCTCAGGTGAACCAATAAATGATCATCTCAGGTGAACCAATGAATGATCATCTCAGGTCAACCAATCAGGACTTAATTACTGCTTCTGATCACACTGTTGTCATTTTTTCGGATGTTTGTGTCATCAATGCTATAAAAATTAGAATAAAACCTCCAAATGTAATGAAAGCAGTGAGCTGATGATGTAATGTAGTGGTGAACAGCTCTGTAGGGAACCATTCACCTTATGTTGTTGGACAACTGGGTTGAAAGAATCAAATTCTGATAAAGAAACGTTGAGAGAACGTTGTGAGAACGTTGAGAGAACGTTGAGAGAACGTTGAGAGAATGATGTAAGAAACTTGTGTGAACGTTGTGAGAACGTTGAGAGAACGTTGTGAGAACATTGTGAGAATGATGTGAGAACGTTGTGAGAACGTTGTGAGAACGATGTGAGAACGTTGTGAGAATGACGTGAGAACGTTGTGAGAACGATGTGAGAACGTTGTGAGAACGTTGTGAGAATGATGTGAGAAACTTGTGAGAATGATGTGAGAACGTTGTGAGAACGTTGTGAGAACGTTGTTAGAATGATGTGAGAAACATGTGTGAACGTTGTGAAAACGTTGTGAGAACGTTGAGAGAACGTTGTGAGAACGTTGTGTGAACGTTGTGTGAACGTTGTGAGAACGTTGTGAGAACGTTGTGAGAATGTGAGAACATGTGTGAACGTTGTGAGAACGTTGTGAGAACGTTGTGAGAATGATGTGAGAATGATGTGAGAATGTGAGGAACATGTGTGAACGTTGTGAGAACGTTGTGAGAACGTTGAGAGAACGTTGTGAGAACGTTGTGAGAACGTTGTGTGAACGTTGTGAGAACGTTGTGAGAACGTTGTGAGAATGTGAGGAACATGTGTGAACGTTGTGAGAACGTTGAGAGAACGTTGTGAGAACGTTGTGAGAATGTGAGAAAATTGTGTGAACGTTGTGAGAACGTTGTGAGAGCGTTGTGAGAATGTTGAGAGAACGTTGTGAGAACGTTGAGAGAACGTTGAGAGAACGTTGAGAGAACGTTGTGAGAATGATGTGAGAACGTTGTGTGAACGTTGTGAGAATGATGTGAGAACGTTGTGTGAACGTTGTGAGAACGTTGTGAGAACGTTGAGAGAACGTTGAGAGAACGTTGTGAGAATGATGTGAGAACGTTGTGAGAACATTGTGAGAATGATGTGAGAACGTTGTGTGAACGTTGTGAGAACGTTGAGAGAACGTTGAGAGAACATTGTGAGAATGATGTGAGAACGTTGTGAGAATGATGTGAGATCGTTGTGTGAACGTTATGAGAACGTTGAGAGAACGTTGTGAGAACGTTGTGTGAACGTTGTGTGAACGTTGTGAGAACGTTGTGAGAACGTTGAGAGAACGTTGTGAGAACGTTGTGAGAACGTTGTGAGATTAGACGAGAGGAAACAGGAGAGTTTAGTTACCTGAGAGGCTGAGAGGAAGACCTGCTGTGCACCTTCATCTCCTCCACTCTGAAACACAGCATCACACGTTACCCTCCTCTTCATCATTAATATACACACTCCTCCTCTTCATCATCATCATTAACTCTCCTCTTCATCATCATTAACTCTCCTCTTCATCATCATTAACTCTCCTCTTCATCATCATTAACTCTCCACTTCATCATTAATATACACACTCCTCTTCATCATCATCATTAACTCTCCTCTTCATCATACATAGTGGAAACCCTGCTGTGAGTCTGATTCTATCATTCATCTATTATCAACATATATCAGTCTGATTCTATCATTCATCTATTATCAACATATATCAGTCTGATTCTATCATTCATCTATTATCAACATATATCAGTCTGATTCTATCATTCATCTATTATCAACATATAGGAGTCTGATTCTATCATTCATCTATTATCAATATATATCAGTCTGATTCTATCATTCATCTATTATCAACATATAGGAGTCTGATTCTATCATTCATCTATTATCAACATATATCAGTCTGATTCTATCATTCCTCTATTATCAACATATAGGAGTCTGATTCTATCATTCATCTATTATCAACATATAGGAGTCTGATTCTATCATTCATCTATTATCAACATATATCAGTCTGATTCTATCATTCATCTATTATCAACATATAGGAGTCTGATTCTATCATTCATCTATTATCAACATATATCAGTCTGATTCTATCATTCCTCTATTATCAACATATAGGAGTCTGATTCTATCATTCATCTATT
>JABUOV010000124.1:52500-55000 GCA_025617405.1 Perca schrenkii | reverse complement strand
ATCTGTGCTGGCCTGATGCTGCTGGAGCCGTCAGGCAGCCTTACAGCACGCACTGAGATGAGAAGGGTATGTATGGACTAGTCTAACTCTGGGGGTTACAGTGAATAAGATAAAGTCCCAATAAGAGATGAGAAGGGTATGTATGGACTAGTCTAACTCTGGGGGTTACAGTGAATAAGATAAAGTCCCAATAAGAGATGAGAAGGGTATGTATGGACTAGTCTAACTCTGGGGGTTACAGTGAATAAGATAAAGTCCCAATAAGAGATGAGAAGGGTATGTATGGACTAGTCTAACTCTGGGGGTTACAGTGAATAAGATAAAGTCACAATAAGTCGGCGTGTTCCTTTAAAGAAAACTTCAGTTAAGAAATATGACTGGGAAAAACCAAGATTACAACTAGGGGTGTGACGAGATGCTTACTCCACGAGACGAGACACATCACGAGATCGGGTTCACGAGAACGAGACGAGACTTCTCGTCAAGGTGAAAAGTTGTCTCGTGAGGCAATGTGATGTCAGCGTGATGGAGCGTGGAATTACTATTGAAGATCCCCCTGCCACTTTTAAATCATGTGTGTGGCAACATTTTGGTTTTCCTGCGGAAATAATAAACGGCGAAAGAGTGACAGACAAGACGAACACAATATGTAAACATTGTAAGAAAACAATGCCGTATACCGCGGCTAACACGAGCACTATGCAAAAACACTTACAGCACCACCACAGCTCTCTACTAACTACTAGTTAGTAGTACGGCATTTCTTTCTTACAATGTTTACATATTGTGTTCGTCTTGTCTGTCACTCTTTCACTCTTTCACCTCGACGAGAAATCTCGTCACGTTTTAATCTCGCGAGATCTCGTAAAACGAGATCTCGTCACACCGTCAGCAGTTATACTAAATGTGTAGAATCACATGACCTGTTCAACTGAGGATGTCGGCAGTTTAACCAGAGGTGGCCTGCACCACGAGGAGATGATTTAAGCAATAAAATCATTTTTGTTAAAAAATGACTTAGGCAATTATTTTAGGAAGGTGACGATATGAGAAACACTGCTCTATTCCCCACATCCCATCCTACGTACTTCATTCCCTCTCGTTTCCTTCCCTCCATCCCTCCATCCTGGTTCTGCCCGTATAAATTACCAGTGAAGAAGGATTCTTCGTCAACATCACAACATGTTGTTAAGGTGGTCAGAGCCTCTACCTGAGCCTCACCAACACCAGCTCTGACCTGTCCTCAGTCCTTCTTTCTCTCTCTCTCTCTGGAGATCCAGCTGTCTCCAGGAGAGATCTTAGGTTAGGTTATGTTACTTTATTGGTAGCCGTAGGTAAACTAGTTTTACAGTCTAAGAGGCAGGACATCCTTAAAACTTTGCAGACCACAACATATCATACAACACAATAAACATTAAAACATATAAAACAGGTAATGAAACGTAAAAGAAGAAAAAAAGAGGAATAAAAAACAGTACATGACTTGACCAAAGTGCTTGTTCGTTTTGTAAAGATAATTTCACCGTTTGTTTAACAGAGTGATTGCTGCTGGTACAAAACTATTTTTAACTATTTTTAAATCTTGTAGTTCTGTAACCAAGAAGTTTTAGCCTCCATCCAGAGGGGAGATACTGGAGTTCCCTATTCAGAGGATGTAGACCAGAGGTGTCAAACTCAGTTTCCCAGAGGGCCACACTGGAAACTAAGAATCACATCAAGGGCCAGACATGTTTAGTTTATTCACATGCTTTTATTTCATCGAAAAAGTCAAGGATCTTTTACTGGATTACTGCGTGTCTCATATATTCTTACTTACAGTTTGGTCGACATAAAGCCCCAAAAAATTTAACTTAGCCATCAAAGAAAAAAAGCGACAAAAAATGTCGAAAAAAGCAACAAAAACATTGGAAAAAACGCCAGAAAAGGCACCAAAAGCGTCTGCAAAAGTGACAAAAACTTCGGGAAAAAGCTCCAAAAACTAGGCGGGCCAAACTTTATTGTGAACCTAAATTGAAATGCGTGCCGGATTAAAATCTGCGAGGGGCCGCATTTGGCCCACGGGCCTTGAGTTTGACACCTGTGATGTAGACTATCTGCTTTGATAGCCATAGCTAGCCGCTGGAGTTGTTTAGCATTCAGCGATGTATCTTCCAGAAACTATCTGACAGTAAAACCTCCATCAGACTGAGACCCGCGTTAAGATCAGTAATCAGTGACTCACTCTTCCAGGAAGTGCTGCTGTGGGCCAATCACAGAGCCCGGTCTGCAGATCCTGATCCAGGCGATGGCCTCCGCTGCAGTGAAGCGGTAATGTTTCATCAGGTAACAGCCAATCAGAGAGCCCGTTCTGCCCAGACCAGCTAACACACAGAGAGACAGACACACAGGACGACAGGGAGTCAGACAGACAGACAGACAGTTAGATAGACAGACAGGCAGAGAATCAGACAGACAGACAGAGACAGATAGAGAGAGAGAGAAACAGACAGACAGATAGATA
>JABUOV010000124.1:30000-42500 GCA_025617405.1 Perca schrenkii | reverse complement strand
CCCCGAACCTTAAAATAACTCCAGATAAGGACCTTAGAGGGACAGGTTTCAGGACCCCTGGTCCACGGGCTCTGACATCTTTCTAACATTCAGAATGTGTTCTGTAATATTTAACTTCTTTACAAAATAATCTGACTTTTTTCTAAAAATATTCAAATGTTCTGGTGTAGTTTTTGTTGAAGTTGTAATGAGATTGATAGAAAGGGTCTCTATACTACGGTTAGTACGACACACACACACACACACACACACACACACACACACACACACACACACACACACACACACACACACACACACACACACACACACACACACACACACACACACACACTCTCTCTTTCTATGTTGTCTCTGTGACTCCATTAGGTGTGATCGTGGTTTGGAGAGTTCGTAGCCTTTGCTTGTTGTGTGACTAGCATCACGCTGCAGACGTGTGGATTAATGATGTCCCATGATGCTTTGCGTTTTAAGAGAGGCTGATCACAGGTTGTGAATCCAGACCGTCCGGCCGGTCGTCATGACAAACGTCAACAGACGACCAGAGGAATGCCATCACCACTGCAACAGAAATATAACAATAACACAGCCCAACACACTTTATACACTTTATACACAGCACTGAGACACAATGACAGGAGCAGCTGGGGTGTGTCTCTGTGTGTGTGTGTCTGTCTCACTGTCTGTGTGTGTATGTGAGTGTGTGTGTGTGTGTGTAGAGTTGCCCCATTGCATTCTGGGCATTCCTGTGAGAGGAGGGTCAGCAGCAGAAACTCACCTTCAGCTTCTTGTTGAGTTTGCAGCAGTATCGGTACAACATGGCCAGGTTCAGAGGACCGAAGTCTGAGTAGAAGCTGAGACACACACACACACACACACACACACACACACACACACACACACACACACACACACACACACACACACACACACACACACACACACACACACACACACACACACACACACACACACACACACACACACACACACACACTTAGTCCAGGACAATGAGAGAGAGTCTCTGCTGTGTGTACTGGTCCCTTTTTATTTTTTAAATTGGAAATTGCAATAGTATTTTTAATATTAGTTGTAAGCTCTGTATGTATTTTCTTTTTTTCCCCGTTTTGTGTTACTACACACTTTTTGTTTTGTATGTGTGGGTATGTATATTTATGTGTGTGTGTATATTTATGTGTGTGCATATGTGTAAGTATATGTGTATGTATGTGTATGTGTATATATATGTGGGTACAAACTGTATGTGTGTATATGTGTATGTATACGTGTATGTTTATATGTGTGTGTGTGTGTGTGTGTGTGTGTGTATGTATATGTGTGTATGTATATGTATGTGTGTGTAAACTAAATTAAAAAAATATAAATGAAATATATATATTTCATTTATATTTTTTTAATTTAGTTTTGTTTGAAATAAAAAATAAATGAATGATAAAAGGTACTGGTCCCTTCTAGCAGCTCCATCAGATGAGATGGATCAGAACCAGAACCAGACTGGCTGATAAACACAACGCTCTGCAGCCAAGGTGTTCAGCTGGTGTAGAAACTCCCCCTGGTGTCCCGCTGGGGGGGCCAGACTAGGGCTGTCAACGAATATTCTAAATTCGAAAATATATTCGAAATAGTTTTAAAAAAACGAATTTTTCGAAGGTGAAAATTAATATTCGAATAAAAAAAAAAAGGCTGTCTGCTTTACTAGCGCGCCTGAAAGCCGTTACATACTAATAAACATACATAAATATAAATATATATATATATATATATACATATATATATATATATATATATATATATATACATATATATATATATATAGTATGTAACATACTGGACGCAGCCCAGCTGGTGCATACACATGTGACATCATGAGATCTCCATGACTATTTCTACCTTTTATCCAGAGGTGTATAGTCCAGGTGCCAGAAAGTAGAAATCCTGTCCAGCAGCTGTCCCAACCATCACTAAACCAGCTCCTCTACCAGGTAGATGAGCTCGTTAGTGAAAACACCTGTTCTAGATGTAGAGGCAGATCCAAAAACATGGCAGGATTTTTACTTTCTGGCACCTGGACTATACACCTCTGCTTTTATATATATGTATGTCTGTATGATTTATAGCTGCGCTGGTGGTGGCGACACTAGCTGCAGTCTTCTCTTGAACAGAGGGGGCGCTAATGAGCGAATGCTACCGACGCTGCCCTTTCTACGGACTAGAAGAAGAAGAAAAAGGTAAACAACGGCAGAACTGGCAGCAGCATTGCTGTTAATGCTTCGATGTGATTCACTGACCTACTTCATCAGATCGAGCCTTTCATTCACCATAAAGAGCTCATCTGATGCGCAACCAGATGTTCGAATATATTCGTTGTTATTTTAGAGGGAATATTCAAACGTCATTTTTGAGCAATTTTGACAGGCCTAGGCCAGACACAGACAGGCCCGGGGGTTGGGTCAGACGGCCCTCCCTCAGACCCAGCTCGGCCCAGATGAAGACCGACAGCCCTCAGACAGACGACGCCACGGGACACACCGAACAGCAGGGCTGAGCGATTAATCTAAATGTCATCGGGATCATGATGTCGGCTCCCAACGATCACAAAAACAGAATAATCGAGAAAAACTATTTTTTAGCTCTTTACGTTTTGCAGTAAACTCTGATTTTCTCTCGTGTTCTGAATGAAACAATAAAGTTTCAATAAGAAGTGTTTCAAATTTCACAGTTATGTGTTTGTTTTTACTGTTGATTTATTTAACTTGTTCCACTGTTTTTTAAGTTCAATAACTGCAACATTTTTCCAGAAGTCAACCAGTAATTAGGGCTGTCCTGGACTAAAGAACTCCTTAGTGGACTAACACTTATAGGATTTAGTCGACTAATGGATTAGTTGATTTAATTGACAGAGCTGTGCTCTTTGAGAGGTGGTTAAGACTAGAAAAGCACAATATAAATGTAGTTAATTAACCATCTGTAAAACTGAGTTTCTCCACAATTAATCCTGCAAAAGCACCACTTTAAATCTTGTGTTTACCATAAATGTGCTCAGAAGTTTCTTGGAAATAAGTAATTAAGCATGAATAAGCATAAAAAATGACTAATGGACTAAAGAAATCTTAGTCGACTAAGACCAAAACGACCGATTAGTCGACTAATCGACTAAGAGGTGGCAGCCCTAGCGGTAATCATGTTAAATTATCGTGATCTCAATATTGACCAAAATAATGGTGATTATATTTCCCCATAATGGAGCAGCCCTGCAGAACAGACTGGAGTCCCCGACCTCTCCAGACTGTCTGGGTTAGCATAGGTCAGCCTGGGGGAGTGTCTGGTGAGATCTCTAAACCATCTGATGGAGAGCTGGAGCAGAGGAACATAAAGTCTCCTGGGGCTACGTTGGGAGGGTCAGGGACCCATCAGGACCCAGCCTGGGGGTCAGGGACCCATCAGGACCCATCAGGACCCAGACCCACACAGCTGAACTTACTTCTCATAGATGAACTCATCGTCGGTGCAGAAGTAGTGAGTGTTGGCCGTACTCTTAGGTTTACTACGTAGTGTGGCGAAGTACAGACGCTCTGTGGAGGACACACACACACACACACACACACACACACACACACACACACACACACACACACACACACACACACACACACACACACACACACACACACACACACACACACACACACACACACACACACACACACACACACAGTTAAATCAGTGTGTGAGTAATGTGTTGAAATGGTAATATCTGTAATATGTGTAACATTAAACCATGGATGGAGAAGTTAACCTCAGGTCTCAGATCTTAGAGTAAACCATTATTATTATAATAATAATAATATAACAATAATAATAATAATATTATAACAATAATAATAATAATAATAATAATAATAGTAATAATATATAATAATAATAATAATAATAATAGTAATAATAATAATAATATTAAACCCAGTATTTAAGTATTTCTTCCTGTGAAAACAGTGTATTAAAGTACCTGTGACATTACATGTAATACACATTAATAGTTGAGTAGAGAAAAGAAAATTCTGTGGTCTTCTGCAGACCCCAAAAACCTGGTGGAGCCAGGACAGGACGATATCTGATTTATTAATAAGGTGCAGAGTAGTCCAAGGACTCTGATCAACATGTTACCTACATCACTGCTATGGCCCTTATTTAATACATACAACTAATAAGACATCTGGGCTGCACCGGCAATCCTTTCTTTAAGTAGGTCTACCTTTAATAAACGGAGTAGGTCTACCGTTAAAAAGGTCCCATGGTATGAAAATGTCACTTTATGAGGTTTCTTTATGAGGTGTACCTTTAATAAACTATATATTTAAGTATGTTTACCTTTAATAAATTATATATTTAGGTATGTGTACCTTTAATAAACTATATATTTAGGTATGTTTACCTTTAATAAACTATATATTTAGGTATGTTTACCTTTAATAAACTATATATTTAAGTATGTTTACCTTTAATAAATTATATATTTAGGTATGTGTACCTTTAATAAACTATATATTTAGGTATGTGTACCTTTAATAACCTATATATTTAAGTATGTTTACCTTTAATAAACTATATATTTAAGTATGTTTACCTTTAATAAACTATATATTTAAGTATGTGTACCTTTAATAAACTATATATTTAGGTATGTTTACCTTTAATAAACTATATATTTAAGTATGTTCACCTTTAATAAACTATATATTTAAGTATGTGTACCTTTAATAAACTATATATTTAGGTATGTTTACCTTTAATAAACTATATATTTAAGTATGTTCACCTTTAATAAACTATATATTTAAGTATGTTTACCTTTAATAAACTATATATTTAGGTATGTTTACCTTTAATAAACTATATATTTAAGTATGTTCACCTTTAATAAACTATATATTTAAGTATGTTTACCTTTAATAAACTATATATTTAGGTATGTTTACCTTTTATAAACTATATATGTAGGTAGGTTTACCTTTAATAACCTATATACTTAGGTATGTGTACCTTTAATAAACTATATATTTAGGTATGTTTACCTTTTATAAACTATATACTTAGGTATGTGTACCTTTAATAAACTATATATTTAAGTATGTTTACCTTTAATAAACTATATATTTAGGTATGTGTACCTTTAATAAACTATATATTTAAGTATGTTTACCTTTAATAAACTATATATTTAGGTATGTGTACCTTTAATAAACTATATATTTAAGTATGTTTACCTTTAATAAACTATATATTTAGGTATGTGTACCTTTAATAAACTATATATTTAAGTATGTTTACCTTTAATAAACTATATATTTAGGTAGGTTTACCTTTAATAACCTATATACTTAGGTATGTGTACCTTTAATAACCTATATATTTAAGTATGTGTACCTTTAATAAACTATATATTTAGGTATGTTTACCTTTAATAAACTATATATTTAGGTATGTGTACCTTTAATAAACTATATATTTAGGTATGTTTACCTTTAATAAACTATATATTTAGGTATGTGTACCTTTAATAACCTATATATTTAAGTATGTTTACCTTTAATAAACTATATATTTAGGTATGTTTACCTTTAATAAACTATATATTTAGGTATGTGTACCTTTAATTAACTATATATTTAGGTATGTGTACCTTTAATAAACTATATATTTAGGTATGTTTACCTTTAATAAACTATATATTTAGGTATGTTTACCTTTAATAAACTATATATTTAGGTATGTTCTTTAATAACCTTTATATTTAGGTATGTTTACCTTTAATAACCTATATATTTAGGTATGTTTACCTTTAATAACCTATATATTTAGGTATGTGTACCTTTAATAAACTATATATTTAGGTATGTGTACCTTTAATTAACTATATATTTAGGTATGTTTACCTTTAATAACCTATATATTTAGGTATGTGTACCTTTAATAAACTATATATTTAGGTATGTTTACCTTTAATAAACTATATATTTAGGTATGTGTACCTTTAATAAACTATATATTTAGGGTATGTGTACCTTTAATAAACCTATATATTTAGGTATGTTTACTATAACTATATATTTAGGTATGTGTACCTTTAATAAACTATATATTTAGGTATGTTTACCTTTAATAACCTATATATTTAAGTATGTTTACCTTTAATAAACTATATATTTAGGTATGTGTACCTTTAATAACCTATATATTTAGGTATG
Organism: Perca schrenkii; assembly: GCA_025617405.1. Taxonomy (NCBI): domain Eukaryota; kingdom Metazoa; phylum Chordata; class Actinopteri; order Perciformes; family Percidae; genus Perca; species Perca schrenkii. The sequence continues at coordinate 36,234 of JABUOV010000124.1, read as the reverse complement.
TGTACCTTTAATAAACTATATATTTAGGTATGTGTACCTTTAATAAACCTATATATTTAGGTATGTGTACCTTTAATAAACTATATATTTAGGTATGTTTACCTTTAATAAACTATATATTTAGGTATGTGTACCTTTAATAAACTATATATTTAGGTATGTTTACCTTTAATAACCTATATATTTAGGTATGTGTACCTTTAATAAACTATATATTTAGGTATGTTTACCTTTAATAAACTATATATTTAGGTATGTTTACCTTTAATAAACTATATATTTAAGTATGTTTACCTTTAATAAACTATATATTTAGGTATGTGTACCTTTAATAAACTATATATTTAGGTATGTTTACCTTTAATAAACTATATATTTAGGTATGTTTACCTTTAATAAACTATATATTTAGGTATGTTTACCTTTAATAACCTATATATTTAGGTATGTGTACCTTTAATAAACTATATATTTAGTAGACCTATATATTTAGGTATGTTTACCTTTAATAAACTATATATTTAGGTATGTGTACCTTTAATTAACTATATATTTAAGTATGTTTACCTTTAATAAACTATATATTTAGGTATGTTTACCTTTAATAAACTATATATTTAGGTATGTGTACCTTTAATAAACTATATATTTAGGTATGTGTACCTTTAATTAACTATATATTTAGGTATGTGTACCTTTAATAAACTATATATTTAGGTATGTTTACCTTTAATAAACTATATATTTAGGTATGTTTACCTTTAATAAACTATATATTTAGGTATGTTTACCTTTAATAACCTATATATTTAGGTATGTGTACCTTTAATAAACTATATATTTAGGTATGTTTACCTTTAATAAACTATATATTTAGGTATGTTTACCTTTAATAAACTATATATTTAGGTATGTTTACCTTTAATAAACTATATATTTAGGTATGTGTACCTTTAATAACCTATATATTTAGGTATGTGTACCTTTAATAAACTATATATTTAGGTATGTTTACCTTTAATAAACTATATATTTAGGTATGTGTACCTTTAATAAACTATATATTTAGGTATGTGTACCTTTAATAACCTATATATTTAGGTATGTATATACCCTATATATTTAGGTATGTGTACCTTTAATAAACTATATATTTAGGTATGTTTACCTTTAATAAACCTATATATTTAAGTATGTTTACCTTTAATAAACTATATATTTAGGTATGTGTACCTTTAATAACCTATATATTTAGGTATGTGTGCTAATAACCTATATATTTAGGTATGTGTACCTTTAATAACCTATATATTTAGGTATGTGTACCTTTAATAAACTATATATTTAGGTATGTGTACCTTTAATTAACTATATATTTAGGTATGTTTACCTTTAATAAACTATATATTTAGGTATGTGTACCTTTAATAAACTATATATTTAGGTATGTTTACCTTTAATAAACTATATTTAGGTATGTGTACCTTTAATAAACTATATATTTAGGTATGTGTACCTTTAATTAACTATATATTTAGGTATGTTTACCTTTAATAAACTATATATTTAGGTATGTGTACCTTTAATAAACTATATATTTAGGTATGTTTACCTTTAATAAACTATATATTTAGGTATGTGTACCTTTAATAAACTATATATTTAGGTATGTTTACCTTTAATAAACTATATATTTAGGTATGTTTACCTTTAATAAACTATATATTTAGGTATGTTTACCTTTAATAAACTATATATTTAGGTATGTTTACCTTTAATAAACTATATATTTAGGTATGTGTACCTTTAATAAACTATATATTTAGGTATGTTTACCTTTAATAAACTATATATTTAGGTATGTGTACCTTTAATAAACTATATATTTAGGTATGTTTACCTTTAATAAACTATATATTTAGGTATGTGTACCTTTAATAAACTATATATTTAGGTATGTTTACCTTTAATAAACTATATATTTAGGTATGTTTACCTTTAATAAACTATATATTTAGGTATGTGTACCTTTAATAAACTATATATTTAGATATGTTTACGTTTAATAAACCTATATATTTAGGTATGTGTACCTTTAATAAACTATATATTTAGGTATGTTTACCTTTAATAAACTATATATTTAGGTATGTGTACCTTTAATAAACTATATATTTAGGTATGTTTACCTTTAATAAACTATATATTTAGGTATGTTTACCTTTAATAAACTATATATTTAGGTATGTGTACCTTTAATAAACTATATATTTAGGTATGTGTACCTTTAATAACCTATATATTTAGGTATGTGTACCTTTAATAAACTATATATTTAGGTATGTTTACCTTTAATAACCTATATATTTAAGTATGTTTACCTTTAATAAACTATATATTTAGGTATGTTTACCTTTAATAAACTATATATTTAGGTATGTGTACCTTTAATAAACTATATATTTAGGTATGTTTACCTTTAATAAACTATATATTTAGGTATGTTTACCTTTAATAAACTATATATTTAGGTATGTTTACCTTTAATAAACTATATATTTAGATATGTTTACCTTTAATAACCTATATATTTAGGTATGTGTACCTTTAATAAACTATATATTTAGGTATGTTTACCTTTAATAAACTATATATTTAGGTATGTGTACCTTTAATAAACTATATATTTAGGTATGTGTACCTTTAATAACCTATATATTTAGGTATGTGTACCTTTAATAACCTATATATTTAGGTATGTGTACCTTTAATAAACTATATATTTAGGTATGTTTACCTTTAATAACCTATATATTTAAGTATGTTTACCTTTAATAAACTATATATTTAGGTATGTGTACCTTTAATAACCTATATATTTAGGTATGTGTACCTTTAATAACCTATATATTTAGGTATGTGTACCTTTAATAACCTATATATTTAGGTATGTGTACCTTTAATAAACTATATATTTAGGTATGTGTACCTTTAATTAACTATATATTTAGGTATGTTTACCTTTAATAAACTATATATTTAGGTATGTGTACCTTTAATAAACTATATATTTAGGTATGTTTACCTTTAATAAACTATATATTTAGGTATGTGTACCTTTAATAAACTATATATTTAGGTATGTGTACCTTTAATTAACTATATATTTAGGTATGTTTACCTTTAATAAACTATATATTTAGGTATGTGTACCTTTAATAAACTATATATTTAGGTATGTTTACCTTTAATAAACTATATATTTAGGTATGTGTACCTTTAATAAACTATATATTTAGGTATGTTTACCTTTAATAAACTATATATTTAGGTATGTTTACCTTTAATAAACTATATATTTAGGTATGTGTACCTTTAATAAACTATATATTTAGGTATGTTTACCTTTAATAAACTATATATTTAGGTATGTGTACCTTTAATAAACTATATATTTAGGTATGTTTACCTTTAATAAACTATATATTTAGGTATGTGTACCTTTAATAAACTATATATTTAGGTATGTGTACCTTTAATTAACTATATATTTAGGTATGTTTACCTTTAATAAACTATATATTTAGGTATGTGTACCTTTAATAAACTATATATTTAGGTATGTTTACCTTTAATAAACTATATATTTAGGTATGTGTACCTTTAATAACCTATATATTTAAGTATGTTTACCTTTAATAAACTATATATTTAGGTATGTTTACCTTTAATAAACTATATATTTAGGTATGTGTACCTTTAATAAACTATATATTTAGGTATGTGTACCTTTAATTAACTATATATTTAGGTATGTGTACCTTTAATAAACTATATATTTAGATATGTTTACCTTTGATAAACTATATATTTAGGTATGTTTACCTTTAATAACCTATATATTTAGGTATGTGTACCTTTAATAAACTATATATTTAGGTATGTTTACCTTTAATAAACTATATATTTAGGTATGTGTACCTTTAATTAACTATATATTTAGGTATGTTTACCTTTAATAAACTATATATTTAGGTATGTGTACCTTTAATAAACTATATATTTAGGTATGTTTACCTTTAATAAACTATATATTGAGGTATGTTTACCTTTAATAAACTATATATTGAGGTATGTTTACCTTTAATAAGCGGCGCGGCTCCCAGCGTCTCGGAGTCTTCAGACAAGTGTGTGTGTGTGTATCAGTGTGTGTGTGTGTGTGTGTGTGACTACAGGTTTGTGTGTGTATGTATGTGTCTGTCAGTGTGTGTGTGTCTGTCAGTGTGTGTGTGTGTGTGTGTGTATCAGTGTGTGTGTGTCTGTGTATCAGAGTGTGTGTGTGTATGTATGTGTGTGTGTGTGTGTGTGTGTGTGTGTGTGTGTGTGTGTGTGTGTCTACAGGTGTGCGTTAGCTGCTCCTGATCCTTCACATTCGATGATGAAGGACTCTTCGCTGCTCAGCTCGTCTTCACATTTAGTTATCGTGAACTTTGCCTGAAAAACACAAACATGAATATCAATACTTCAAACATGAATATCAATACTTCAAACATGAATATCAATACTTCAAACATGAATATCAATACTTCCATAAGTCCTGTGTATATCGCAGTGGAGGAGCAGTGTTTCCATTAATGTATTTGTATTAATATGTATATTAAGTATGTTTACTCTTCTCATGAGAACATAAAGATCTCTAAGGCGCTCAAAGGTTACAGACACACACACACACACACACACACACACACACACACACATATATACAGCTTATATATATATACACATATATATATACCGTATTTCCTCAAATAAAAGCTGGGGCCTTTATTTAGCTGAACTGCAGAAGGGACCAGGCTTGTATTTGAAGCTTTTATTAGAGGCAGGCCTTTATTTCTAATTCCATCTGTTTGATAAGTATAATTATTTTAAATAAACTGTTTTAAATGAAAAACCACAGCGTTCACATTTGCAAAAATATCACCATAAACATCAACAGCCAGAAGGGCGACAAAGCAATTTGGGTCAGAATGAATCAAACGCCACCATTGTGTCAGTTTGAACCCTGTAAATGTACCGGGTATTTATTTCAAATATAGGTACTACAGTATTACTGGTAGATTACAATAAGAGCATACAGTAGTGACACCAGTATCTGAGTAACGTTACAGACGGTAGCTAGCTACCGCTAGCTTTGTTTCTAGCTCCAGGCTAACGTGTTTCCTCCCACCTCCAGCTAGCTAGCCGTGCTCTGCTCTGATTGGCTGATCTTGTCTGTTTCTTCCAGTATCTGATCCTACTGGGCTCAATGTCCAAACGTCTCGCAGCTTTTTCACCCGAGTTTTCCTCCGCATACTTTAAAACTCTTTTCGTTTTGTTGTTGAAAAGTCCGTCACTAGCACCAGAGTCCGTCTTTCTCTGCTAGCACTAAATGAGCCCCGTGTTACATCCAATGTAGCTACTGCCATCTGCTGGCACCTGTATGTTACTGCACACTACACCTGGCTGAGTTACACATACAGCTACTGCCATCTGCTGGCACCTGTACGTTACTGCACACTACACCTGGCTGAGTTACACATACAGCTACTGCCATCTACTGGCACCTGTACGTTACTGCACCCTACACCTGGCTGAGTTACACATACAGCTACTGCCATCTACTGGCACCTGTAGGTTACTGCACACTACACCTGGCTGAGTTACACATACAGCTACTGCCATCTACTGGCACCTGTAGGTTACTGCACCCTACACCTGGCTGAGTTACACATACAGCTACTGCCATCTACTGGCACCTGTAGGTTACTGCACCCTACACCTGGCTGAGTTACACATACAGCTACTGCCATCTACTGGCACCTGTACGTTACTGCACCCTACACCTGGCTGAGTTACACATACAGCTACTGCCATCTACTGGCACCTGTACGTTACTGCACCCTACACCTGGCTGAGTTACACATACAGCTACTGCCATCTGCTGGCACCTGTAGGTTACTGCACCCTACACCTGGCTGAGTTACACATACAGCTACTGCCATCTACTGGCACCTGTAGGTTACTGCACCCTACACCTGGCTGAGATACACATACAGCTACTGCCATCTGCTGGCACCTGTACGTTACTGCACCCTACACCTGGCTGAGATACACATACAGCTACTGCCATCTACTGGCACCTGTAGGTTACTGCACCCTACACCTGGCTGAGATACACATACAGCTACTGCCATC
>JABUOV010000124.1:20000-22500 GCA_025617405.1 Perca schrenkii | reverse complement strand
TAGACCTTAGTGGTCCCCTAATACTGTATCTGAAGTCTCTTTATATAGACCTTAGTGGTCCCCTAATACTGTATCTGAAGTCTCTTTTATATAGACCTTAGTGGTCCCCTAATACTGTATCTGAAGTCTCTTTTATATAGACCTTAGTGGTCCCTCTAATACTGTATCTGAAGTCTCTTTTATATAGACCTTAGTGGTCCCCTAATACTGTATCTGAAGTCTCTTTTATATAGACCTTAGTGGTCCCCTAATACTGTATCTGAAGTCTCTTTTATATAGACCTTAGTGGTCCTCTAATACTGTATCTGAAGTCTCTTTTATATAGACCTTAGTGGTCCTCTAATACTGTATCTGAAGTCTCTTTTATATAGACCTTAGTGGTCCCCCTAATACTGTATCTGAAGTCTCTTTTATATAGACCTTAGTGGTCCCCTAATACTGTATCTGAAGTCTCTTTTATATAGACCTTAGTGGTCCCCTAATACTGTATCTGAAGTCTCTTTTATATAGACCTTAGTGGTCCCCTAATACTGTATCTGAAGTCTCTTTTATATAGACCTTAGTGGTCCCTCTAATACTGTATCTGAAGTCTCTTTTATATAGACCTTAGTGGTCCCCTAATACTGTATCTGAAGTCTCTTTTATATAGACCTTAGTGGTCCCCTAATACTGTATCTGAAGTCTCTTTTATATAGACCTTAGTGGTCCCTCTAATACTGTATCTGAAGTCTCTTTTATATAGACCTTAGTGGTCCCCTAATACTGTATCTGAAGTCTCTTTTATATAGACCTTAGTGGTCCCCTAATACTGTATCTGAAGTCTCTTTTATATAGACCTTAGTGGTCCCCTAATACTGTATCTGAAGTCTCTTTTTATATAGACCTTAGTGGTCCCCTAATACTGTATCTGAAGTCTCTTTTATATAGACCTTAGTGGTCCCCTAATACTGTATCTGAAGTCTCTTTTATATAGACCTTAGTGGTCCCCTAATACTGTATCTGAAGTCTCTTTTATATAGACCTTAGTGGTCCCCTAATACTGTATCTGAAGTCTCTTTTATATAGACCTTAGTGGTCCCTCTAATACTGTATCTGAAGTCTCTTTATATAGACCTTAGTGGTCCCCTAATACTGTATCTGAAGTCTCTTTTTATATAGGCCTTAGTGGTCCCCTAATACTGTATCTGAAGTCTCTTTTATATAGACCTTAGTGGTCCCTCTAATACTGTATCTGAAGTCTCTTTTATATAGACCTTAGTGGTCCCTCTAATACTGTATCTGAAGTCTCTTTTATATAGACCTTAGTGGTCCCCTAATACTGTATCTGAAGTCTCTTTTATATAGACCTTAGTGGTCCCCTAATACTGTATCTGAAGTCTCTTTTATATAGACCTTAGTGGTCCCCTAATACTGTATCTGAAGTCTCTTTTATATAGACCTTAGTGGTCCCCTAATACTGTATCTGAAGTCTCTTTTATATAGACCTTAGTGGTCCCCTAATACTGTATCTGAAGTCTCTTTTATATAGACCTTAGTGGTCCCCTAATACTGTATCTGAAGTCTCTTTTATATAGACCTTAGTGGTCCCCTAATACTGTATCTGAAGTCTCTTTTATATAGACCTTAGTGGTCCCCTAATACTGTATCTGAAGTCTCTTTTTATATAGACCTTAGTGGTCCCCTAATACTGTATCTGAAGTCTCTTTTTATATAGACCTTAGTGGTCCCCTAATACTGTATCTGAAGTCTCTTTTATATAGACCTTAGTGGTCCCCTAATACTGTATCTGAAGTCTCTTTTATATAGACCTTAGTGGTCCCCTAATACTGTATCTGAAGTCTCTTTTATATAGACCTTAGTGGTCCCCTAATACTGTATCTGAAGTCTCTTTTATATAGACCTTAGTGGTCCCCTAATACTGTATCTGAAGTCTCTTTTATATAGACCTTAGTGGTCCCCTAATACTGTATCTGAAGTCTCTTTTATATAGACCTTAGTGGTCCCCTAATACTGTATCTGAAGTCTCTTTATATAGACCTTAGTGGTCCCCTAATACTGTATCTGAAGTCTCTTTTATATAGACCTTAGTGGTCCCTCTAATACTGTATCTGAAGTCTCTTTTATATAGACCTTAGTGGTCCCCTAATACTGTATCTGAAGTCTCTTTTATATAGACCTTAGTGGTCCCTCTAATACTGTATCTGAAGTCTCTTTTATATAGACCTTAGTGGTCCCCTAATACTGTATCTGAAGTCTCTTTTATATAGACCTTAGTGGTCCCCTAATACTGTATCTGAAGTCTCTTTTATATAGACCTTAGTGGTCCCCTAATACTGTATCTGAAGTCTCTTTTTATATAGACCTTAGTGGTCCCCTAATACTGTATCTGAAGTCTCTTTTATATAGACCTTAGTGGTCCCCTAATACTGTATCTGAAGTCTCTTTTTATATAGACCTTAGTGGTCCCCTAATACTGTATCTGAAGTCTCTTTTATATAGA
>JABUOV010000124.1:0-15000 GCA_025617405.1 Perca schrenkii | reverse complement strand
ACAGGTTAGACAGACAGGTTAGAGAGACAGACAGAGACAGACAGAGACAGAGAGACAGAGAGACAGAGATGCACTCTGATTGGCTGCCTGTGGAAACCCAGTGTAACTCTGTGCATGTGTCAGTGACAACATGTCCCTGAAGGTTACTGTGTTTCAGACCCCTGTAGACCAGACTCCATGTAAAAACAGACACATTTAAGGAGTTACACTGACCTTTCTTCCCCAGAGCTGAACCTGCAAACACACAACCTGTTGACGACTCAGCGATGATTCTGAAACACAGAGAGGACCAATCAGAGAGCTGCAGCTGACCACACGCCCGCCGCATTCACAACCAATGGGAAGCCACAAATATCTGGGTGCTGTGATTTTATGAGAGCTAGGGGGAGAATACAACTCTCTTCTGCTGGAGAAGAGATGTCACATCTTTACATCTCAGAGAGTTCTAATTGGGTGAATCCTGACTGGCCAAATTGCACCAATAGCAGCGCAGCGTGTGTGTTGTTGACGGGCTTGAACGGACGCATGTGTGCGTTTCTTTACTCTTTGCGGTGTGTAAGCCAAACTTCATTAATTTCTCCACCAAGTCGAGCCCAGAAGACGGCAGAAAACTACTTGTACGTAATGTAAAATGTGTGTATCTGAGCATGTTATTTCCCATCTTTCTCGTTGACCGTTAACGCAGCAGTGATGTCAGCAGGGGGGCGGGGCTTACATGATGCCGTTGCCGCTCCCGCAGGCGTTTTCTTTCTCCTGCAGGTTAGAGATGTTGATGTACAGCTCTTTGATTTCCTTCCTGATGACTCGAACAGCAGCCGCCGACATGTCTTTAGCCAACTACACACACACACACACACACACACACACACACACACACACACACACACACACACACACACACACACACACACACACACACACACACACACACACACACACACACACACACACACACACACACACACACACACACTTAGTTCCTGACTACATTATGGGATGGATCCCTACAGAGATAGACCTTTTAGTTAAAGAGTAAGATCCTTTTAGTTTAACATGAAACAGCCCCGAAATCACCATCACCAAACTACACCAGACTCCATGTAAATAATCAGGACTTTTATCAGCGTAAAACACACTTCATTCAAAGTGGACAGAAACTAAATAAAACTACCAAAAGCCGTCTTGGTTCATCTTTCCACTGTTCCAACAATCACCACTCTGGTTTGGTTGAAATAAACCCTTAATTCACCCATTTACATGTGGAGATATGCTGGCTCTATACACGCTAAAAGTCCTGATTATTTACATGGAGTCTGGTGGAGATATGCTGGCTCTATACACGCTAAAAGTCCTGATTATTTACATGGAGTCTGGTGGAGATATGCTGGCTCTATACACGCTAAAAGTCCTGATTATTTACATGGAGTCTGGTGGAGATATGCTGGCTCTATACACGCTAAAAGTCCTGATTATTTACATGGAGTCTGGTGGAGATATGCTGGCTCTATACACTAAAAGTCCTGATTATTTACATGGAGTCTGGTGGGTTTGGTGATTTCAGGGCTGGTTCATGTTCATAGATTCCCATTGAACATCAAATCTCAGTAAGTTTTCAGAAAGCTATGACATCACTTCCGGTCTGTGGTACCTTGTACGGCAGGACGCCGGCGACGAAGGCGCGGCCGTAGATTTTGGTGATGTTTCCTCTCTCCGTCATGACGACGGGCTGCAGCTCTTTGACCGGGTTCACCGTCACCATCACCTCCCCCCCGCCTTTAGGGTAGTAACCCCTGAAACACACAGGAAACATTTTCAAAATAAAAGTCAAAAATTAGTTTTAAAAGTCTAAATCGTTAGGAAAAAGTATAATATTTTAGGGTAGTAATCCCTGAAACACACACACGGAACAAAAGTCCCAAAATGATTTTCAGAATAAAGTGCAATATTTTCAAAATAAAAGTCTAAATTTTTTTTAAGTCTAAATCTTTAGGAAAAAAATATTATTGTTGGGGAAAAAAAACTGAATAATTTTAGGAAAACAAGTCGAATATTTCTTTCTAAATCTTTTTAGGAAAAAGTTAAATATTTTAGGGTCATAACGCTTGAAATACAGACAATATATGGAATATTGGGGGGGGGGTCTAATAAGTGAGTCGGGAGTATTTAACAAACAAAAAAATTCTACATTATTTAGGAAATTTTGTATTTTCAGAATAAAAGTCTGAATATTTCAGACAACAGATGAACTGTCTCTCCCTTTTCTGACATGTCCAGTAGACTGGTAGAACAGGTACCAACAGACAGTCACACACTGGTTACTACGGAGCACACAGGAAACGGGAAAGAGGAAACAGGAAACTGACCTCATTTTGACGTCACAATCAAAATGGACGCCGAACCTCTCCACGATTGGTTTAAACACCTGAAGAAGAAAACACCCAATCAGGTCAAACTCAATCATTAGAAGATTAACACAGACATTAAAAGGCTTTAAGATGATGATTATTATGATTATTATTATTATGATGATGATTAACAGTGTTGTATATCTACAGACATTAAAAAGACTTTAAGATTATTATTATTATTATTATTATTATTATTATTATTATTATTATTATTATTATTATGATGATGATTAACAGTGTTGTATATCTACTGTAGTTTAATAATAAAACAGATCAGACTGATTCATGGATTATAACAATAATAGATTAATTTAAACATTTCATCTCTGCAGCTGCTGTGTGTGTGTGTGTGTAGAGTGTGTTACCTTGATAGTGTAGTCTATCTGAGTGTGTGTGTGTGTGTAGAGTGTGTTACCTTGATAGTGTAGTCTATCTGAGTGTGTGTGTGTGTGTAGAGTGTGTTACCTTGATAGTGTAGTCTATCTGAGTGTGTGTGTGTGTAGAGTGTGTTACCTTGATAGTGTAGTCTATCTGAGTGTGTGTGTGTAGAGTGTGTTACCTTGATAGTGTAGTCTATCTGAGTGTGTGTGTGTAGAGTGTGTTACCTTGATAGTGTAGTCTATCTGAGTGTGTGTGTGTAGAGTGTGTTACCTTGATAGTGTAGTCTATCTGAGTGTGTGTGTGTGTAGAGTGTGTTACCTTGATAGTGTAGTCTATCTGAGTGTGTGTGTGTAGAGTGTGTTACCTTGATAGTGTAGTCTATCTGAGTGTGTGTGTGTAGAGTGTGTTACCTTGATAGTGTAGTCTATCTGAGTGTGTGTGTGTGTAGAGTGTGTTACCTTGATAGTGTAGTCTATCTGAGTGTGTGTGTGTAGAGTGTGTTACCTTGATAGTGTAGTCTATCTGAGTGTGTGTGTGTGTAGAGTGTGTTACCTTGATAGTGTAGTCTATCTGAGTGTGTGTGTGTAGAGTGTGTTACCTTGATAGTGTAGTCTATCTGAGTGTGTGTGTGTAGAGTGTGTTACCTTGATAGTGTAGTCTATCTGAGTGTGTGTGTGTAGAGTGTGTTACCTTGATAGTGTAGTCTATCTGAGTGTGTGTGTGTGTAGAGTGTGTTACCTTGATAGTGTAGTCTATCTGAGTGTGTGTGTGTGTAGAGTGTGTTACCTTGATAGTGTAGTCTATCTGAGTGTGTGTGTGTGTAGAGTGTGTTACCTTGATAGTGTAGTCTATCTGAGTGTGTGTGTGTAGAGTGTGTTACCTTGATAGTGTAGTCTATCTGAGTGTGTGTGTGTGTAGAGTGTGTTACCTTGATAGTGTAGTCTATCTGAGTGTGTGTGTGTGTAGAGTGTGTTACCTTGATAGTGTAGTCTATCTGAGTGTGTGTGTAGAGTGTGTTACCTTGATAGTGTAGTCTATCTGAGTGTGTGTGTGTAGAGTGTGTTACCTTGATAGTGTAGTCTATCTGAGTGTGTGTGTGTAGAGTGTGTTACCTTGATAGTGTAGTCTATCTGAGTGTGTGTGTGTAGAGTGTGTTACCTTGATAGTGTAGTCTATCTGAGTGTGTGTGTGTGTAGAGTGTGTTACCTTGATAGTGTAGTCTATCTGAGTGTGTGTGTAGAGTGTGTTACCTTGATAGTGTAGTCTATCTGAGTGTGTGTGTAGAGTGTGTTACCTTGATAGTGTAGTCTATCTGAGGAGCCATCTCTGCGTTGGTTCCTCCCTTCAGACAGAGCTGGGACGGCCCGTCAGCGTACAGAGCACACGGTAGAGCTACCTGCAGCAGCAGACACACACTCCTGATACACACACACACACACACACACACACACACACACACACACACACACACACACACACACACACACACACACACACACACACACACACACACACACACACACACACACACACACACACTTAATTACAGCCTTTAAAACAATTAATATTCAACCAAGTACACTTTAGTGAAAGGGTCGGCTGGGTATCATTAAAATAATAATAATAATAATAATAATAATAATAATAATAATAATGTGATCTCGGTACCGGTTCCTGAACAATTTTCTAAAATCTATTTTAACATAAATAAATTCTAACATTAAGTGTCCCAGCTCAGACTGTGTAACACAGAGGGTCTCCTGTGTGTCTCTACAGCGCGTAACGTCAGACAGCCAATCACAGACATTATTACATCTTGGTAGAAGCATGCTGCGTGCTGATTGGCTCCCTGACGCTGATGAGATTTACTGCTTAGATAGGTTGTGAATGAGGAGGACTGTTTCCAGCCTCTATACTAAGGGGGCAGCTTGTTGGGTGGTGCACAGACCCAGACCCCATAGGAGACAGAGAGACCAGACCCTGGACCTGGACCCAGAGAGGAGAGAGAGAGAGACCAGACCCTGGACCTGGACCCAGAGAGGAGAGAGAGAGAGAGCAGACCCTGGACCTGGACCCAGAGAGGAGAGAGAGAGAGCAGACCCTGGACATGGACCCAGAGAGGAGAGAGAGAGAGAGAGCAGACCCTGGACCTGGACCCAGAGAGGAGAGAGAGAGAGACCCTGGACCTGGACCCAGAGAGGAGAGAGAGAGAGCAAACCCTGGACCTGGACCCAGAGAGGAGAGAGAGAGAGACCAGACCCTGGACCTGGACCCAGAGAGGAGAGAGAGAGACCCTGGACCTGGACCCAGAGAGGAGAGAGAGAGAGACGAGACCCTGGACCTGGACCCAGAGAGGAGAGAGAGAGACCAGACCCTGGACCTGGACCCAGAGAGGAGAGAGAGAGACCAGACCCTGGACCTGCACCCAGAGGAGAGAGAGAGCAGACCCTGGACCTGGACCCAGAGAGGAGAGAGAGAGACCAGACCCTGGACCCAGAGAGGAGAGAGAGACCAGACCCTGGACCCAGAGAGGAGAGAGAGACCAGACCCTGGACCCAGAGAGGAGAGAGAGACCAGACCCTGGACCCAGAGGAGAGAGAGACCCACCCTGCTGTCTGGGGGTCTGCCGTGTGGTTCCCCCCCTGGATCTTTCCTGGAGTCAGACTGATGTCGGTGGAGCCGATGGAGGCTCCCTGCAGACCTCCAGAACACAGATCTGAGACCAGCTGCAGGCCGCTCAGGTGCTGGGGTCTGGACACACACACACACACACACACACACACACACACAGAGAGAGAGACACACACACACACACACACACACACACACACACACACACACACACACACACACACACACACACACACACACAGAGAGAGACACACACACACACAGAGAGAGAGACACACACACACACACACACACACACACACAGACACAGAGAGAGACACACACACAGAGAGAGACACACACACACACACACACACACACACACACACACACACAGAGAGAGACACACACACACACACAGAGAGAGAGACACACACACACACACACACACACACAGAGACACACACACAGAGAGAGACACACACACACACACAGAGAGAGACACACACACACACACACACACACACAGACACAGAGAGACACACACACACAGAGAGAGACACACACACAGAGAGAGACACACACACACACACACACACACACCACACCCACACAGAGAGAGAGAGACAGACACACACACACACACACACACACACACACACACACACACACAGAGAGAGAGACACACACACACACACACACACACACACACACACCACACACACCACACACACCACACACACAGAGAGAGAGAGAGAGACACACACATATTTATAACATTGTATATAACTTCTATAACTATTAGAAATTCTCACCAAACTCCATTTAGTAATTAGACATTTTTAGGGCTCCTTTATTGTTATTAACAGCACTTATTATTGACCTTTGACTTACATTGATTTAAAATGGGCCAGTCTTGACTGAAAAACTGAACTCCATTCAGAAAAGTCACAACTTTGACCAGTTTTTTAACTTTAAGACAAATCAACATATTAGACAAATGTGAATAATATCATTTTGGGATGCTAAGAGTCTTCTGATGAAATCGGCATCCATGAGATCCTCCTAACCAATCGATAAACGTGATTAATAACAGGATTGATCCTCTGCTGCAGGATGACGCCGCTGGCGTTGTTTTGTGAAAGAAAGCCTGCGACATAATCTGCGAACTTTTCGGTTACATTTCCAGAAATGTCCGAGCTGCTGCATCCAGAGGCTGGATGCCGAACTGTAAAGTAACTCCAGCTGATTGCATGAACATTACTTCATGTTTGAAAAGTTATGTACGTTTGCCAAAAAGTCAAAAACTGTAATTTTTGGGGTAGATTTTGAATGGAGTCTTAACGACGTGTTTTCCCAGTGAAGCTACACATCATTTGGCTTAAGTTTACCAAAACATAACCATGCAAATTATGATTTTAGTTACCCGATAAACTCCAACAGATGTCAGGTTATTATAAAATCAGATTAACATGAATATAAACAGAACAGGCGCTTTGTTTTTATTGTTATATTCTCAGTAAGTTGGCCGATGACTCAACTTCAATGAATAGGCTAACGTTAGCGTGCTAACCGGGGGGAGCTAGCTCACCTGAGCCCCGGGGAGCTCCTACCGGCTCGGATCTTGGAGATCTTAACGGAGGTCCCGGTGATGCAGCTGAGCGCCGCGGAGACTCTCAGGATCTGTCCGCCCTGGGGAGAAGCGACACCGGGAAACAGGTCAGACATCGGTCCGCTGAGCGCCGCCGCTAGCCTGCTGTTAGCATGCTAGCAGCGCGGAACATTTAAAGTGCGAGTAACGCGTTACTCACTCCCTCCATCACGCTGCCGTCGATCTCCACCGGAGCCGAGTCCATCTTCACGGAACCGGGAACTCTTTTACCTTCAAAACACAACTTTAATCTGCTGAACGAGCTGCAGCCGCCGGATCTGCTCAGCGTCTCTTCGGGATTCTTCGGTTTCTTCTCCAACTTCTCTCTCGGTCAACTTCCGCGGAGCGAATGCGGCAACTTCCGGTGTCCTTTCAGAGTAAAATATAGTCGTGGCCGGTTAGCTCAGTCGGTAGAGCCGGGGCGCACATATGGTGAGGTTAGTGTTCCTCGTCACAGAAGGTCCAGCAGGGTTCGAGTCCGACCTGTGGTGGTTTTCCTGCATGTCTTCCACTCTCATATCTCAGCTTTGCTCTCTAATGAAGGCAGAAATGCCCAAAATGTAAAAAAGAAAAGAAAAGAAATATATAATACGATATATGTGTATATATATATATATATATATATATATATATATATATATATATATATATATATATATATAGGCTATAGTCTTCTTCTTTGGGCTTTCTGGCAGACCAGCGGTGTAGTCTACAGATGTTCTCAGACTTTTTTCAATAATGTTCCCCATCTGAATTGTGTTTTTAAGCCCAGTAGCCCCTGACCAGCGATAGATTTACCAAACAGCAGCCATGTCACTGAAAAACATTGAAATGATGGAAAAAGGCAACAAATACTTGTTGGATGTGAGGCAAGAATAGGTGGAAAATAGTATCAAAAACTTAGTAAACAGCGACAAAAACAAAAACACACAGTAGAGCGAAGGAAGGAAGGAAGGAAGGAAGGAAGGAGGGAAGGAAGGAAGGAAGGAACAGGTTAAAAAAAGCAACAAAAAGTTCCCACAAACTTTAAAACCAGCGACTAAAAACTAAGAATAAATCGCTCACCCCCTGTAGTCCTCCAGAGGACCCCTAGAGGGACTCGTACCCCCATTGAGAAACACTGGTGTAGTGATATGTAGTACACCCTCTTAGCTCCAGGTGGTGTAGCTCCAGGTCTTCCATGTACCCTTATATAAATGCCCAATGACACCTAACAACATACTTTACATAATAGTTTGATATATTTTGAATTGTTATCTGTGTTTTCTTCTTCTCATAGACTAAATAAAGGGATTTATAACGTAAACTGGTGCATTAAAGTGAATCAGAATGCAGGAAATGAAGTCTTTGATGCTCAAAACGTCCCTGGGGGAGGACACCCAGACCCCCCCACTATGATATATTGTGGTCCATGTATTTATAGACTACAGTATACCTGCTAAAATACATTAGACTACCCCACTGTGGTAGACGCCTTGCGGCCAACATTAGTTTATTTATTTTCATTTGTTTTTGTCACTTTTTTAAAACAAGGTGGTGCTTTTTATCAATGTTTTTGAGATGTTTACTTTCGACAAAGTCAGATATAATCTCTTTGTTCATATTTAAATAGGCCTATTTGTCAAAAACCCATAACAGAATTTTTTTTTTAAAATAAATATGACGAGGTGATATTTTGTATTTAATTATTTTAAACAAACCAGCAACTTTGTTGGTTTTCTTTGAACGACATATGCTTTTATTTTGAAGGCCGTTTCCGGTCTTACTTACTTACTGTGTTTCAGGGAGCTTGGTGTCTCCGGGGGGAGGAACAACAACACACACACACACACACACACACACACACACACACACACACACACACACACACACACACACACACACACACACACACACACACACACACACACACACTCGACTCGCACTTACAGTTCTCGATTGTTTACACACATTTTCTGAAAGCATGCCTCATCAAAACGATGCTATTTCTTCTCTAAATGGTATTTTGTTGAGTCAGTGTGCATATTTGAATGGCTGTGTGTTCCTTGTGAAAACAAGAGATTTTCTTCATGAAAATTGTACCAAATGCAGAGAATTGTGTGTAGAGTTTTGAAAAAAGAAAAGTGTTTTAGAACTGCAATTTGTGTGTAAAGCAGGACTTGTTTTTGTAGTTTAGCAGAATTGGTTCAGGGGGGGTTGGTGCATGAGTTACATGTTGTGGTCATCGTGTCTCAAGTACCAGTAGTTGTGTTTAAACCATTGAGAACAACTGTAATAAATGATAATACAGTTTTTTTACGATCGCTATGACACTTTTTTCAATACTTTTAACAACTTTCCTAAACTCTTAACACAGTTTGCACAACATCCGTCTGTGTATACACTTAACACATTTCTTGTTGCTTTGACACAAAATGCATACAGTTAACACACATTTAAACTGCTTAAATTTCTTATACACACAAGCTCCACCAAAACCAAAACAATGGATCTTTACTGACCAATTTACAAATGCTTTCACACTGTATGTCAGAACAGATAACATCATGTTCTAAACCTAACGTATAGGCTAAAGTCAAAGTGAACAGCTGATCATATTGTAAATTGAAACACAAATATTTCCCCTCCATTTTATACAGAAACAGCTGATTGAAGTTCTGCAAATAGATCGATCACAGCTGATTCCCTTCTAGGAAACACACTCAGGTGTTGAGGTTCTTCCAATCCCATGATCATATGGTAGTACAGTAAAAAATGACCTATTTGATCAATATACTGTAGATGAACACAGAAAATAAGAAAAATGCCTTCACGAGGGAGAGGAATAGGAGTACCAGGACAATTCTGTCTGTCTCCTATTTTTCATAAACCGTAGATTCTATAAAGCTACTCTGAGATGGGTCATTCATTTTTTGTATTGAATCTCTGCAGCAAAAGAAACAAAATGCATACATTTACATACTACAGTAAACCCAACAAAACAAAAATGTAGAGAAGCTTCAATAGAAACTGCAGTGCAAAACACAATCTATGACCAATACAATCACTGTTGTCTGTTATTACTGTATAAGGGCAGACCTGACACATATCAAATAATGCAGTTTCTGTAATTCCATGTGTAATGTTTTGTATGTTTGTATGATTGACTAAATGTTCCTGTTGGGAGAGAACATGTGTTAATGTCTTGGAAGAATTATTTGATTTTGAGACATGTTTGCTTTATACACCCTTCTAATTGGATCAGGATAATCCTGTTTTTTTTTTTGAATCAAATAGATCCCAAACCGTGTTCAAAAAGGGCAGGTTTGATCCAGATCAAAATCGGATTACATGCTCTGATCTAAGTTCAGAATCCCTCTTTTGCTTTTGAAAAACCCATTATCCTTTGATAATGGATTTGATCTAATCCGTGATCCGAACTAAAATCAGAGTATGTAATCTGATTTTACATTTGATTTGGATCAAACCTGCCTTTTGGGTTTTTCAAAACTTTCGGTTTGGGATCTAGTTGATCCCAAAAAAAAAACAGGATTATCCTGATCCAATCACAAGGGTGGATTCAGTTGGGATTTTTCGAACCAAATAAAATCAGAGAATGTTTTTGTTTAAGTGAATGATCACAAAATCCTTGTTTACTGATGATATACAGTATACATGTCTTCATATTTGAAGCATATATGAAGCATGTCACATCTAATGAGATATGGTAAACAAACAAACAAAAACAAAAAACATTACAACAAAATAAAGAATATAAAATGTTTCTGTTTCTTAAAATTTAAACAATGGCTAATTTTGCCTAGCTGTAGTTCTTAGCTCAGCCACTAGGCTACACTGTTGGCTCCATTTAAGGCTCTGGTCAACAGGATTTGGTCATCCTGACATTTGGTATTTGGATCACCGTGATCCAATCCAATGTTCCTTTACAAAACTGGCATAAAGTAAGATGGATCAGATGATCCTGGTTAGCAGAACAGGGGATTTCCAAATCTATATCAATTTGATCCAGATTACGCCTGTCCCGCCCTTCAGTTGCTACTATTGGCCAGGCGTCCATGCTTATGCAAGGTAACGTAACCTGATTTGTACAGGTCCCCTGACCAATCAGCTATCCTAACCTTAACCACTCGAGGTGAAATGCCTAACCCCAACCAATCAGGCTGCTTCGTAGGGCAGGTCTTGGCGTGGCCATAGTGGGATTCGTAATTTTGTTGCCTGGAAGCAGATGTTGGGGGCTTAGTAAAACACCATTGAGCAGTCAAAACTGGTTTATTACTATTGATAGGTTTGGTATGTGTGCATACAGATGTTTGAATGTATCTTATCTATTCTGAGGACTTTCTAGAGACCAGTCAGTTTAAGATGATATGGTCTCACAGTGAAACCTAGCTTAGAATGGGCACAACTTCCACACAGAGGAATTGGAGCCAGGAATGTGAGAATCTATTAGGAGCACGTGCCATAAAAGGTGTAGTTTGAGAGTAAACTGTTCCATCTGAAATAAATGTCTCATGCTGTGTAAGCACAAAAAGTGTTTAAAAGGTATTCACTGTGATGTACATGTGGTTCATCTTTGGGCAGACGTGTCTGTATGCTCATGGTTGTTCCAGTGTCATGAAAGTTTGTTCACTGTTTGAATAAAGCTGCACTTGATTTGTAATCATCGGACCGGTCGTCATCTTTGAGGTCTCCCAACATCATTTCTGAATCATCACCCGATATCAACTATTATTATTATTATTATTATTACTGCTTCACTGGACTGCATGGCTGTACATTTAGGCCTGAAATGGCCTACATTTGCATGCCTGTATTGATGCCACCCTTAGACCAACCTCAGCATGTTATACACCATATTAAAGCTCATGATTTGCAGTTTGCAAAGAATGTCGGCAAATGTTCCTACATGCAGCAGGTCCTGAGATAGATGTAATAATGTCATTGATTTTCCTGTTTATGAATGCCTGAAAAACAGCCTTGACCTCTGACCTTTGCAGTTGCACTAAGTGCAGCTTCAGAGTTCAATGTTGTATCTCAAATGGAAGGTTAAAACTTTGTCTTACCTGTATGCACTGTGTTTTCATCATAGCCCAAAGTGGCTGCTTAAAATGTGTAAGCTAGTGTTTGCACATAACAGTAAAATATCCCAAATATGAAAAAGATTAATAGAAATTCACAGAATTGTCGGATCAGTACACCAGCAGTCTCATTTGACTCGGGGGCTCTCACCAGACGCGTGGACATCCATTTTATGTGTGTTTGCTTTTGAACAGCTGGAATTATGAACAGTATGATGTAGAAAACTAGCCTTGACCTTTGACCTCTGCCACGGCAAAAAATACTTTGCAGCAGGTTAAACAATACTCCAGGGGTGTTGGTGAGATACCACAAGTGATGTCCTATCCAATTCATCTGACATTTCAATGTTTTCTGCCTTTTTTTGCTGCGTTCCAGGCGGCCATTTTCATCAGCTGATGGCCAAGCCCAAGATAATCATCAAAATTAAAAATAAAATCATAGAAATTCCCCGCAGCGTCAGATCTGAGCACGACTGGTCTCATCTGACTTGGGGGCTCACACCGGACATATGGACACTCATTTTATCCCTGCTTGCCGCTTGGTGTATTTAATTATAAGTAATTAGAATTTTGTGCAACCAGAGTGCCGGCCCGGTCCCAATTGTGCCAGGGTGTGCCTACAGGTCAGATCGGCTCAAAATTCGGTATGCGGGGTCCTGGGCCTCAAATCCTAAAGGAAATCACAAAAGATTTTGGCTGCGATCTTGTTTGGCACTTTCCCACAGGGGGTCTTTGGGGAAACTTCAGCTCTCGAGCTGAATAATCCATAAATCCATAAAGTTCTTACGAACCTTTTTCCATGAAAAAATGTTTATCTCAAATCAATCGGCTGGAGAAATCATGACAAAGGATGTAAAAATCATCCCCCGGCTTGGGGGGCAGGTCAGACTTGAGGTTGACTTATCAGGGTGAAAAAAAGAAAGTTTTATATGATGTGTGGATCCATGTGTTTACAGTTTTTTACAGTTGCTAGGACGCATTTCTCAATACTTGGGTCACTTTGTCAAAACTCTT
Organism: Perca schrenkii; assembly: GCA_025617405.1. Lineage (NCBI taxonomy): Eukaryota > Metazoa > Chordata > Actinopteri > Perciformes > Percidae > Perca > Perca schrenkii. The sequence goes on along the minus strand of JABUOV010000124.1, from coordinate 1,858 downwards.
CACACAGTGAGCACAACAGAAGTATATGTGGGCTAAACTATGGATCATTTATCATTGCTTTGGCACAAAATGCATTCAATGACTACATCTTTCAAATGACATTCATTCTTTTCTCACTTCAACACAACAACCACCAAAACCCTATGTACCTACAGGCCAATTTGCACATGCTAACATACTGTTTTTAAAACGGTTAAACTTAAGTTCAAAACAATAATATAATAAAAAAAATATTATAATAAATAAATACTATGAAAACAATTGGACAATTGGACCAACCACAGCTGAATCTCATTATGGCTGAACACCTACACAGGTGTTACTCTTTCATATTTCATTACAAAAGGAGACAACCTCAGAATAGTTGTGTATTGTGACATAAACATGGACCCAGCCAGAGATGGAGGAGTGGCTGAAAGAGGAAGAAGAGTGGCTGGGAGGCGGCAAGGAATTCATATGTGCGGTGGAAGAAGAAGAGGAAGATCAAGAGCTGTAGTCTCAGATGAGATTAGAGTAACTGATCATGTAATCAATCATGGTCTCTCAATAAGAGAGGCTGGTCAGAGAGTGCAGCCAAATCTGCAACGCTCAACAGTGGCATCTACTGTTATAGTTTTTCTGGCAAACCAACCAAGGGCGTAAATCTGATCTAACAGTAGGGGGGGGGACAATAAACATAAAATTTCTGAAGAGCAATTTTTGAAGGGGACACAAATAATACAGCCACAATTATACTCATAGAAGACATGCGTACACTGAGGAAAGCCTTAATACTATCATTAGTGTAGCATGGAGACTGTACCATTATCCTTCTTTTCATTAGTGTAGCATGGAGACTGTACCATTATCCTTCTTTTCATTAGTGTAGCATGGAGACTGTACCATTATCCTTCTTTTCATTAGTGTAGCATGGAGACTGTACCATTATCCTTCTTTTCATTAGTGTAGCACGGAGACTGTACCATTATCCTTCTTTTCATTAGTGTAGCATGGAGACTGTACCATTATCCTTCTTTTCATTAGTGTAGCATGGAGACTGTACCATTATCCTTCTTTTCATTAGTGTAGCATGGAGACTGTACCATTATCCTTCTTTTCATTAGTGTAGCATGGAGACTGTACCATTATCCTTCTTTTCATTAGTGTAGCATGGAGACTGTACCATTATCCTTCTTTTCATTAGTGTAGCATTGAGACTGTACCATTATCCTTCTTTTCATTAGTGTAGCATGGAGACTGTACCATTATCCTTCTTTATCATTAGTGTAGCATGGAGACTGTACCATTATCCTTCTTTTCATTAGTGTAGCATGGAGACTGTACCATTATCCTTCTTTTCATTAGTGTAGCATGGAGACTGTACCATTATCCTTCTTTTCATTAGTGTAGCATGGAGACTGTACCATTATCCTTCTTTTCAGTGTTTCTCGTGATTCAATAAAAAGATCTTGCGTCCTCCACATAAATATTAGGTTATGTCTGGGACAGAGGATATATACTTAACTGATCAGCCACTTAATTTCATATTGAGCAAAAAACAACTGTAGATCTCCAAAATTAACCCTAATATAAGTTCACACACATAACGTAAGGCTTATCGCCGTGGTAACGTTAGTTGTAGTGGGTGCATTTCTATCAAACAAGCTAGGTAACGTTACACTATATTACACTAACATAGCAAACTTTTTTGTCATGACTAATTAATTAATTACTCAGCATCATTTCTATATGAGAATATAGATATATGAGTTTAATGTGAATAAGACAGCTTTGAACCGTCTACTTACTACATTCCTGTCACTACCGATGGGACTGTCACCGTGAGTGTAGCGCAGATCCTAAAGCACGCAGTGGACCA
>JABUOV010000123.1:57500-107552 GCA_025617405.1 Perca schrenkii | reverse complement strand
GAGAGAGAGGAGTAACTCTAGTCTGTTATATAAAGAGATATTAATCTAACCTGATAGAGAGAGAGAGAGAGAGTAACTCTAGTCTGTTATATAAAGAGATATTAATCTAACCTGATAGAGAGAGAGAGAGAGAGAGGAGTAACTCTAGTCTGTTATATAAAGAGATATTAATCTAACCTGATAGAGAGAGAGAGAGAGAGAGAGGAGTAACTCTAGTCTGTTATATAAAGAGATATTAATCTAACCTGATAGAGAGAGAGAGAGAGAGAGGGAGTAACTCTAGTCTGTTATATAAAGAGATATTAATCTAACCTTGTGGAACGCTCTTCCTGTTAATTTACGTTCTGCAATCTCGGTTGAGGCTTTTAGAAAGCATTTGAAAACATACTTGTTCCAAATGGCTTTTGTCTCATGTTTGTAATTTTGGGTTTTTTTTTTGAACCCTCACTCAAACTGCATTTATTGTTGCTTGTTTATTTTTTGTTTTGGATTTTAATGTTTTTTAATCAAATGTCTTTTGTGTGAAGCACTTTGTGACTCTGCCTGTGAAAGGTGCTATATCAAATAAATTACTTACTTACTTACTTACTTACTTACTTACTTACTTACTTTTATACACAAATTAAATTAAATAAGTAAATGGTAAATGGTAACTTCTTGCAATAAATAATTAAAACCTACCTACCTAAGCCTACCTATACTTATTATAAGGCTATATCAACAGTATTATCAACAATGATATAAAGAATACCTATAACAATATTAATAAGAACAATAATGAATACCAATACCAACAATAATGATAATATCAAACATATCTGGGTGAATCCAATAACCAGATTCACAGCTCGAATACACAGGAACACACAATGGCACCACCTAGTGGACAAAATCCGAATCACCTTTATTGGCCAGGTTTGAGCAGACAAACCAGGAATTTGACTCCGGTAATCTTTGCTCTCAAAGTACATCAACACCTAACATATTAAGCATGAAAACAGAGATGGCGGTAAGAATATAAAAAATACTGTTAGTGTACAATATAACAAGACAATATAATCTACAATTTTTGCAAGAAATATACAAAAGACAGGGAAGGAATAGTGCAATATCGGTCAATAGTCTGAGATTTTAGGATTTAAATATGAGTAGGCTACAGTGTAAGGCAGATCAGTGCAATGGTAATATATTAATAACAATATTGTAATTGTAGGATTGAAATATACATTAGCTGTCGCAGGAAATAGCCTCTGCTGGGCCTTTTTAAAGATCTGCGTGAAGATTGGCGCCAGCTGTTCAGCACAGACTCTCAGACAAGAGGGGGACACACTATCAGGTCCTAAATAGAAGTTTGCTCTGAAACATTGTCAAATCCTTTTGACTTTTATATGTGTGTGTGACGTGCCTATTGTTAAGAAGTATAAACACAATTATATGTTGTTTATGAATATTAATTTAATCTTAGTATTTAAAGTATATATTTATTTACATTTATAGCTGTGGAAAAACTCAGATAGACCTACCACTGAAGTAAAAGTAAGTTACTGATACTATACTCCACCACAAGTCCTGCATTCAAAACGTTACTGAAGTAAAAGTATGTTAGAGGCTTGTATCATCCACATGTAGCCAATTTAAAGTATGAACAAAATACAAATACTAATACAAACTTTACATAGGCTACATTATATATAAAACTTTACATAGGCTATATTATATATAAAACTTTACATAGGCTACATTATATATAAAACTTTACATAGGCTATATTATATATAAAACTTTACATAGGCTATATTATATATAAAACTTTACATAGGCTATATTATATATAAAACTTTACATAGGCTACATTATATATAAAACTTTACATAGGCTATATTATATATAAAACTTTACATAGGCTATATTATATATAAAACTTTACATAGGCTACATTATATATAAAACTTTACATAGGCTACATTATATATAAAACTTTACATAGGCTACATTATATATAAAACTTTACATAGGCTATATTATATAGCCTATTGCTTTGATAATTAACTTGTTTTAATAATTTCACATCGGGGAATACAATAATTCTACCTAATAATAATTCTAATAATAATAATTCTAGTCATTTGTCTTTAGTGACGACGTATGTAGGCGTATCACACGGCTGAGTGGCGACGTACATAATTCAGACGTCTTTAGACAGTGAAGGCGTGTGTTTCACACGTTTGTAAGACGACGTACTTAGTTCAGACGTCTTTAGTATGAAATTCTAACATACGACGTCACCGTCGGAAAATGTTTCTAACATGCACTCGCCGCCTAGTCGCCGCTGGTCTCTCGTCTGCGATCCCTATTAAATGACTTCTAAAACCCACACGGTGTGGCGACGACGGGAGGGTAGCCTTCTCCTTCTCCTGGTTATCCTTTGAATGGCACTATCCACTCGCCATACGCACGACAGAGAACACTACAGGAGGACTTTCACCGGCAACTCACTTTTGTGAGATACTGTATTTGTGCTCATCATCATATGTACATTTTATGTACTGGTGTTATTGTTGAATACATTGTGAATACATATTTCTAAAATTGTATGATGTTTTTGTTGAGTTATTATTACACAATACTTTTTTCAGACCTTTTTGAATCTTGCCCCCAACAAATAACCCATATTACAAAAAAGACTGAAACTAAGTGTTTTCAAAAAATAAAAAATAAACTAAAGCAAACCACCAAACCCGCTTTAAAAACTAATTAAAACCTAACTGAATTTGATAACAATAAGTCATAAAGAAATAAAAATTAAAACTAATGAAAAATGCAAACTATAATAACCTTGGTTTGCACTTGGCAAAGATGAACATATGCCCTTTGTTCTTTACAGCCGTGACATACATGACTTAACCTCAGCTTTCCCATCTTACACATCACACTCCTCTGTCACGGTGGGGGGGCCATTTCACTAGATTTACTCACTAACAGTGTCACGGTGGGGGGGCCATTTCAGTAGATTTAATCACTAACAGTGTCACGGTGGGGGGGCCATTTCAGTAGATTTACTCACTAACAGTGTCACGGTGGGGGGGCCATTTCAGTAGATTTACTCACTAACATTGTCACGGTGGGGGGGGCCATTTCAGTAGATTTACTCACTAACAGTGTCACGGTGGGGGGGGCCATTTCAGTAGATTTACTCACTAACATTGTCACGGTGGGGGGGGGGCCATTTCAGTAGATTTAATCACTAACAGTGTCACGGTGGGGGGGGCCATTTCAGTAGATTTACTCACTAACAGTGTCACGGTGGGGGGGGGGCCATTTCAGTAGATTTAATCACTAACAGTGTCACGGTGGGGGGGGCCATTTCAGTAGATTTACTCACTAACAGTGTCACGGTGGGGGGGGGGCCATTTCAGTAGATTTACTCACTAACAGTGTCACGGTGGGGGGGGCCATTTCAGTAGATTTACTCACTAACAGTGTCACGGTGGGGGGGGGGCCATTTCAGTAGATTTACTCACTAACAGTGTCACGGTGGGGGGGGGGCCATTTCAGTAGATTTACTCACTAACAGTGTCACGGTGGGGGGGGGGCCATTTCAGTAGATTTAATCACTAACAGTGTCACGGTGGGGGGGGGGCCATTTCAGTAGATTTACTCACTAACAGTGTCACGGTGGGGGGGGGGCCATTTCAGTAGATTTACTCACTAACAGTGTCACGGTGGGGGGGCCATTTCAGTAGATTTACTCACTAACAGTGTCACGGTGGGGGGGGGGCCCATTTCAGTAGATTTAATCACTAACAGTGTCACGGTGGGGGGGGGGCCATTTCAGTAGATTTACTCACTAACAGTGTCACGGTGGGGGGGGGGCCATTTCAGTAGATTTAATCACTAACAGTGTCACGGTGGGGGGGGGGCCATTTCAGTAGATTTACTCACTAACAGTGTCACGGTGGGGGGGGGGCCATTTCAGTAGATTTAATCACTAACAGTGTCACGGTGGGGGGGGGGCCCATTTCAGTAGATTTAATCACTAACAGTGTCACGGTGGGGGGGGCCATTTCAGTAGATTTACTCACTAACAGTGTCACGGTGGGGGGGGGGCCCATTTCAGTAGATTTACTCACTAACAGTGTCACGGTGGGGGGGGGGCCATTTCAGTAGATTTACTCACTAACAGTGTCACGGTGGGGGGGGCCATTTCAGTAGATTTACTCACTAACAGTGTCACGGTGGGGGGGGGGCCATTTCAGTAGATTTACTCACTAACAGTGTCACGGTGGGGGGGGGGCCATTTCAGTAGATTTAATCACTAACAGTGTCACGGTGGGGGGGGGGCCATTTCAGTAGATTTAATCACTAACAGTGTCACGGTGGGGGGGGCCATTTCAGTAGATTTACTCACTAACAGTGTCACGGTGGGGGGGGCCATTTCAGTAGATTTACTCACTAACAGTGTCACGGTGGGGGGGGGGCCATTTCAGTAGATTTACTCACTAACAGTGTCACGGTGGGGGGGGGGCCATTTCAGTAGATTTACTCACTAACAGTGTCACGGTGGGGGGGGGGCCATTTCAGTAGATTTACTCACTAACAGTGTCACGGTGGGGGGGGGGCCATTTCAGTAGATTTACTCACTAACAGTGTCACGGTGGGGGGGGGGCCATTTCAGTAGATTTAATCACTAACAGTGTCACGGTGGGGGGGGGGCCATTTCAGTAGATTTACTCACTAACAGTGTCACGGTGGGGGGGGGGCCATTTCAGTAGATTTACTCACTAACAGTGTTACGGTGGGGGGGGCCATTTCAGTAGATTTACTCACTAACATTGTCACGGTGGGGGGGGCCCATTTCAGTAGATTTAATCTCTAACAGTGTCGCGGTGGGGGGCCATTTCAGTAGATTTACTCACTAACAGTGTCACGGTGGGGGGGGGGCCATTTCAGTAGATTTACTCACTAACAGTGTCACGGTGGGGGGGGGGCCATTTCACTAGATTTAGTCACTAACAGTGTCTCGGTGGGGGGGGCCATTTCAGTAGATTTACTCACTAACAGTGTCACGGTGGGGGGGGCCCATTTCAGTAGATTTACTCACTAACAGTGTCACGGTGGGGGGGGGGCCATTTCAGTAGATTTAATCACTAACAGTGTCACGGTGGGGGGGGGGCCATTTCAGTAGATTTACTCACTAACAGTGTCACGGTGGGGGGGGGGCCATTTCAGTAGATTTACTCACTAACAGTGTCACGGTGGGGGGGGCCATTTCAGTAGATTTAATCACTAACAGTGTCACGGTGGGGGGGGGGCCATTTCAGTAGATTTAATCACCAACAGTGTCACGGTGGGGGGGGCCATTTCAGTAGATTTAATCACTAACAGTGTCACGGTGGGGGGGGGGCCATTTCAGTAGATTTAATCACTAACAGTGTCACGGTGGGGGGGCCATTTCAGTAGATTTACTCACTAACAGTGTCACGGTGGGGGGGCCATTTCAGTAGATTTAATCACTAACAGTGTCACGGTGGGGGGGCCATTTCAGTAGATTTAATCACTAACAGTGTCACGGTGGGGGGGCCATTTCAGTAGATTTACTCACTAACAGTGTCACGGTGGGGGGGCCATTTCAGTAGATTTAATCACTAACAGTGTCACGGTGGGGGGCCATTTCAGTAGATTTACTCACTAACAGTGTCACGGTGGGGGGGCCATTTCAGTAGATTTAATCACTAACAGTGTCACGGTGGGGGGGCCATTTCAGTAGATTTACTCACTAACAGTGTCACGGTGGGGGGGCCATTTCAGTAGATTTACTCACTAACAGTGTCACGGTGGGGGGGGGGCCATTTCAGTAGATTTACTCACTAACAGTGTCACGGTGGGGGGGGGGCCATTTCAGTAGATTTACTCACTAACAGTGTCACGGTGGGGGGGCCATTTCAGTAGATTTACTCACTAACGTTGTGGAAACACTATAAGCATGGAAACTAAATGCACACTTCCTGCATTACTGCATTACTTCAAATACTAAGTTACTCCTCTAGTAAACTAGTATTCACATGAAATAAAACATTGAGACCATTCAACAAAGCACTCTGGGTAATAACAAATTCAACACATGAACTGGTTGCTATGGAGTCATCGCTAGCCTTCCTCTGTTGTATACTTTAGCATATAGGTTAAGCTGAAAAAAAGTATTCCTCAGCGATCAGTAGATCCACGAAAAGTGTCACAGTGTATCCAGCAAGGCCTTAAGCGTTTAAACAAAGTGGAATAAAATGTATAAAAGTCCAAATCTACACAAAACACGCAATCAGTTAGTAAGCTGACATCAAATATATATACATGGCCAGGGCCGTATTGGGACTGAAATTCAGCCCGGGACTTTGAGATGGAGAGGCCTTTTACGCGAGTGCCCTTGGTGCACGAGCAGAAGGGTTTCTTGCAGTTAATTTAATTCTAATAGTGTTTTTATGGTATAAAGAGAATCAGATTACACTGAAGACCTTCAAGAAACTTTAGGATGACACGTGCCTCCTCAGGTTGTATAAGCAAGTCACCACTGCACTGACCACAACCAGGTCAGCAAAACCTAATCTCCAACACATAAGTCACAGTCTACTGCTAACTACCAGCATGGCATGTGCACAGTCAGTCGGAGTGATCAAATAGTTACAAATACTCACACTCACCTCCAAAAATATACAGTCCCATAAAAAGAGATGTGTGTGTGTGTGTGTGTGTGTGTGTGTGTGTGTGTGTGTGTGTGTGTGTGTGTGTGTGTGTGTGTGTGTGTGTGTGTGTGTGTCTGCGTGTGTGTGTGTGTGTGTGTGTGTGTGTGTGTGTGTGTGTGTGTGTGTGTGTGTGTGTGTGTGTCTGTGTCTGTGTGTGTGTGTGTGTGTGCGTAATGTGTGTGTGTCTGTGTGTGTGTGTGTGTCTCTGCAATGTGTCTGTATTAATAATAATAATAATAATAATAATCTAATAATAATAATAATAATAATAATAATATCTAATAATAATAATATCTAATAATAATAATATGTCTAATAATATCATAATAATATAATAATAATAATATCTAATAATATATAATAATAATATCTAATAATAATAATAATAATAATAATAATAATAATAATAATAATAATATCTAATAATAATAATAATAATAATAATAATAATAATAATAATATATATATAATATATATATATATATGTATATGTCTATATAATAATATGTGTATGTCTATATAATATTATAATATGTAATGGTATCTGTGTATATGTAACTATATGTGTAATGTGTAATATGTGTGTATAATAATATATGTATATGTATATAATAATCTATTAATATGTGTATAATATACTAATAATAATATATAATAATAATAATAATATCTAATAATATTAATAATACTAATAATAATAATCTAATGATAATAATAACTAATAATAATAATAATAATAATATTAATATCTAATATATAATAATATCTAATAATAATAATAATAATAATAATAATAATAATATAATAATATATATAATATAATAATAATAATATATGTAATATCTAGTATTAATAATAATAATAATAATATATATATAATATGTCTAATAATATATGTAATAATAATAATATAATAATATGTAATAATAATGTATGTAATATATCTATATAATAATAATAATAATAATAATAATAATATGTATATCTATATAATATATAATATATATATAATATATATATGTAATAATAATATGTAATAATAATATTAATAATATGTATATAATATGTATATCTATGTATATAATAATAATAATATTATGTGATAATAATAATATCTAATAATAATCTAATAATAATATATTAATATGTAATATTAATATGTAATAATATGTATATATATGTAATATCTATGTCTACATAATATATATGATGTCTAATATTTGATAATAATAATATCTAATATTAATATATATATATATATAATAATAATATAATGTCTAATAATATTAATATCTATATAATAATAATAATATTAATAATAATAATAATAATAATAATATCTATATAATAATAATAATAATAATAATAATATATAATATATAATAATATATAATAATATATCTAATAATATTAATAATATCTAATAATAATAATAATAATAATAATAATAATAATAATAATATCTAATAATAATAATAATAATAATAATAATAATAATAATATATAATAATAATAATAATAATAATAATAATAATAATATATATATAATAATAATAATAATAATAATAATAATAATGCAAATATATGATGTATCTAATATGTGTGTGTAATATGTGTCATAATGTATTTATGAATAATAATAATAATATCTAATAATAATATAATAATAATGTAATAATAATAATAATATCTATATAATAATATCTAATAATAATAATAATATTAATATATAATATATAATATCTAATAATAATAATAATAATAATAATAATAATAATAATAATATCTAATAATAATAATAATAATATATAATAATATATAATAATAATAATAATAATAATAATAATATATAATATATAATATATATATAATAATAATAATAATAATAATAATAATAATAATAATAATAATAATAATAATAATATCTAATAATAATATATAATAATAATAATAATAATAATATATAATAATATTAATAATATATAATAATAATATATAATAATAATAATAATAATAATAATAATAATAATAATAATAATAATAATAATAATAATAATAATAATAATAATAATAATAATATATAATAATAATAATCTAATAATAATAATATCATAATATATAATATCTAATAATAATAATAATAATAATAATCTAATAATAATAATAATAATATATAATAATATAATAATAATAATATACTAATATCTAATAATAATAATAATAATAATAATAATATCTAATAATAATAATATTAATAATAATAATAATATAATAATAATAGTGGTGTTTGGTGGTGTGTCTGGTGGTGGTGGTGGTGGTGTCTGGTGGTGGTGTGGTGGTGGTGGTGGTGGTGTGGTAATAATAATGATGTAATAATATATCTAATAATAATAATAATAATATCTAGTAATAATATCTAATAATAATAATAATAATAATATCTAATAATAATAATAATCTAATATCTGTATATGTATGTGTGTATGTCTATGTATATGTCTGTGTGTGTGTCTGTGTGTGTATGTCTGTGTGTGTGTGTGTGTACTGTGTGTGTGTGTCATCTGTGTGTGTGTATGTGTGTGTCTGTGTAATAATATGTAATAATAATAATAATAATAATAATACTAATAATAATAATATCTAATAATAATAATATATAATAATAATAATAATAATAATATTAATAATATCTAATAATAATAATGTCTAATATCTATAATAATATCTAATAATAATAATATACTAATAATATATAATAATAATAATATCTAATATATAATAATAATATCTAATAATATGTTTAATAATATATAATAATAATAATATATAATATCTAATAATATCTAATAATAATATATAATATGTATATGTAATAATAATAATAAGTAATAATATCATAATAATAATAATAATATATAATAATAATATATAATAATAATAATAATAATAATATCTAATAATAATAATAATAATAATAATAATAATAATAATAATAATAATAATAATAATAATAATATATAATAATAATAATAATAATAATAATAATATCTAATAATAATAATAATAATAATAATAATAATAATAATAATAATAATAATAATAATAATAATAATATCTAATAATAATAATAATAATAATATACTAATAATAATAATAATAATAATAATAATAATATCTAATAATAATAATAATAATAATAATAATAATAATAATAATAATAATAATAATATATAATAATAATATCTAATAATAATAATAATAATAATAATAATAATAATAATAATAATAATAATAATAATAATAATAATAATAATAATAATAATAATAATAATAATAATATATAATAATAATAATAATAATATCTAATAATAATAATAATAATAATAATAATAATAATAATAATAATAATAATAATAATAATAATAATAATATCTAATAATAATAATAATAATAATAATAATAATAATAATAATAATAATAATATACTAATAATAATAATAATAATAATATATAATAATAATAATAATAATAATAATAATAATAATAATAATAATAATAATAATAATAATATCTAATAATAATAATATCTAATAATAATAATAATAATAATAATAATAATATCTAATAATAATAATAATAATATATAATAATATATAATAATATCTAATAATAATAATAATAATAATAATAATAATATCTAATAATAATAATAATATCTAATAATATACTAATAATAATATCTAATAATAATAATAATAATAATAATAATAATAATAATAATATCTAATAATAATAATAATATCTAATAATAATAATATCTAATAATATATAATAATATCTAATAATAATATATAATATCTAATAATAATAATAATAATAATAATAATAATAATATATAATAATAATATATAATAATAGTAATATCATAATAATAATAATAATATCATAATATATAATAATAATAATAATAATAATAATAATAATAATATATAATAATAATAATAATAATAATAATATATAATAATAATAATAATAATAATAATAATAATAATAATAATAATAATAATATCTAATAATAATAATAATATATAATAATAATAATAATAATAATAATAATAATAATAATATCTAATAATAATAATAATAATAATAATAATAATAATAATAATAATAATAATAATAATAATATCTAATGTGATGTAATGATCATATACTCTAATGTGTGTGTGTGTGTGTGTGTGTGTGTGTGTCGTGTGTGTGTAGTAGTGTGTGTGTGTGTGATAATAATGATATGTGTGTAATAAAGTCATTAAAGTGTGTGTGTGTGTGTGTGTGTGTGTTTGTGTGTGTGTGCTGTGTGTGTGTGTGTGTGTGTGTGTGTGTGTGTGTGTGTGTCTGTGTGTGTGTGTGTGTGTGTGTGTGTGTGTGTGTGTGTCTACAGTTCCTGAATCTGTCTTCATTTCAGATCAACAAAGGTCAGTTTAGAAGATTTTCATCAGATTTTGAGAGACTCTCGTCACGCTCATCCCGCTCCCCGTTTCCTGGTTAGCTCTCCACCAATCAGATGGGTCATTGAGTCTGACTGCCGGCAGTGCCCCCGATTATACATGTCAAATCGGCCCAAATGGAGGCCGACTAAACAGTAAACTGTTAACGGTTTAACTAAACATAATGCATGATGCATGACTTTAAATTCACATTCAGGAAGACAGGGACTTTTTGTGTCATTTTTTTAACATTTTTCTCAGTTGCTGAAAGATATTTACTATCCAAATAAATGCACAATGGATAAATTTGAATGAAAGACTGGTACAAGTTTGATGAGTTTGGAGTTATGTACGAAGAGTTGTGTCATTTTACCACATAGTTGTGATAATAGTACCAAGCGATAACCAAAACTGTAATCTCTCACTTTACACAAAAACTGGTTTGGAGCTGTACGACCAAAGTGATCCATGCAGACCGAGCTCTCAGGGTTTATCTTCTACTTTGAATAACTGGGGAAGAACAACAGAGAGAGTGTGTTAGGGGAGAGATGATATCAGAACAGTCTTAGAAATATTAATTCATCTCTTCATTACATGGCTGTTAGATTGCTGCAGAGCTCTCCTCTCATGCCATATACAAAAAGACTTCAGCTGATTCAAAACACCACAGCCAGCCTCAGAACCAGGTCCACCAGGAGAAAACACATTTTAACATCATGGCTGAGAAGTTTGGGGGTCCCCCTGCTGGATCTGCTGCCCCCCAACCCTGGATAAGCGGTAAAACACTGATGGATGGACTCCTAATCTAAGGGTGAAGGCTTTCTTTTTGCAGCGTGCTGTATCCCACTGCATGTTCTCTGTCTGGACATCAGACAGGTATAAAATCCTTATTATTATTATATTCTGTGACTCTACGATGGCTAAGGAACTTTTTGTCAACCCAACTGTAAGTGAGAGGAATATGTGACACATGCAGTAATACAATCAAAGATATTTGACTTTTCTCTTAAATAAAAGGATGTCAATAAACTCTTCATGTTTGTCCCTTAATGTGATTCTCATCTTCCAGTCTGGCCCTCAGTGAAGTTGAGTTTAACACAATGATTTAAAGGTTAAGGGTTTTTCTTTTTGCAGCATTCTGCATCTGACAGCATGTCCTCTCTGTGGACATCAGACAAGAAGACATGCAGGAATCCTTTTCTAACATCACCCATTATGTTTTATAACTTTGCAGCTTGTCAGGACTGTGGATGTGTTGTAAAAACCATATCTGGAGCGAGACAGAGCTAAATGCAGAACTCAGAGGGAGACGCTGTCTGCCACGCGTCCTCACATGTTATCTCTCGCTCTCGCGCTTTACACCAAACCGGTTTGGTGCTTATCACTAAAGTGATCCATGCAGACCGAGCTCTCAGGGTTTAGCTTCCAGTTTGAATAACTGGTGAAGAACAACAGAGAGTTTGTGAAGGAAGAGATGATATCAGTGGATGGTACGGAGCTCTTTTCTGTTAAAAAAACCCTCTTTAAAATAAAAATGTTCTCTTTTATTTCACGTCCAAATATCGAGGAATTGGAGTTTAAACAGTTGTTCTGCAGGTTAAAAAGCTTTTCAAAGTGTTGAATGAAGCTATTATTAAATACATATTACCAAAACTGAAGCCATGATGCATAAATGTGAAAAGAAAATAAAAGCAGCTGTTTTTTGTTATTTATTTTTTTCTTGATGTGCACAAATAAGTGACAGGTACCATAAGATTTTCTTCTTCCTGTTCCTTTTTTTTCATTCATGCATGTTATGAATGAATGAATAAATAAATCAATCTAAATACATATTACTTTAGGAGCAAGCATTTAAAAATTAAATACAACAAGCTTTAGACACTTTTTGACAATTTCTTTGAAGCTTTTTCTTTTCTTTTATTTATTTCAGACACTTTGATGCTTTTTGACGTCAGTTCTAATGTTTTAGCATATCGGACACTAAAGTCCACAAAGATCTAACACATTATACACGGACTTTTAATCTGACAAAAACACATTATACACATATAAAAACTGCCTTTACTTTTCTGAAAAACTGAAGTTAAAATAACAAACATGCTGAAGTCTAACTCATACTAAAGTTAGATGAAATCTAAAAGTCTAAAGTAAAGATTAAGCTCCTAGAAGTTAGCCCTCTGATCTCCTGTAGGGATGACGGCATACCTGGGCAGCTCGCAGTATTATAATATTATATGTTATCTGCTGCTGACCCTATGAAAGTGGACGTGTATGGAAATATATTATAATATTTTACAGTATAAAGATGGAGGAGTTGTCAGACTTCTATCTCTCTCTCCTGTCATTCAGGTAAATATACTTTTTATTTTCTGTCTTTGAGACGTTAAAACTTCTCTGATTGGTTCAGATTCTGTTTCAGCTACCAGAAACAAACTTTTTAATTAAAATTTAGAGGCTTTTTTCAATGGTTTTGACACTTTATTAATGTTTCTGTTTCATTTTAATGTTTTTTTCAGCAGTTCTGGCTGCTTTTTTCCAATGTTTTTTGAGCTTTTTTTGCAATGTTTCTGTGGGATAATTTGCATTATTTAGCAGCGTTATTCTGTGTTTTGAAGAACCTTAAAGTTAAATGTGGGTTTTTTCTAACGTTTGTCGCATTTTTTATGTTTTTGTCTGGGGTTTTTTTCAAAAAAGTTTGGGACTTTTTTCTGTAGTTGTTGCATCTTTTGCCGTTCTCTTTCTAAAGAAGTTAACTGTGATGTAACCTGTCTGTTATGTTCCCATATGACCAGCACATGTTTGGTTTTTCTGTATAATCTTTGTAATGAAGTGTGTTATCATGTGATATACACACAGCTGTACATACTGTCTATATGGTTCATTCAGATTATACATATTTATTCTATTTCTCTTATTATATATTCTGTTAATACCCTGCATATATCTATATCTATATTATTCTTACTACTAATATAATGTCACTGCTACTACATTGCACATATCTATTTCATTGTCCTGTCTCTACTCCACTTGTCTATACTTGAATATCATATTTCACTTTTCTGCTTTTTTGCACTTCTGGTTGGAAGCAAACTGCATTTTGCTGTCTTTGTACTCTGCACAATGACAATAAAGTTGAATCTAATCTAATGTAATATTCCAGGTATCTCTCCTGCTGCTGACTCTGGAACTCATCTCTCTCCTG
The DNA here is from genome assembly GCA_025617405.1 of Perca schrenkii. Classification (NCBI taxonomy): domain Eukaryota; kingdom Metazoa; phylum Chordata; class Actinopteri; order Perciformes; family Percidae; genus Perca; species Perca schrenkii. Next base: position 93,123 of record JABUOV010000123.1, on the reverse strand, counting down.
TCATTCAGGTAAATATACTTTATATTATTATTCTCTCTTTAACACATTTAAATGTTTATATCTGCAATCATCCAGAACTTATTCTGGCTGCATCAGAACTTTATGGATTTCTTCTGCAGAAAGATTTAGATTAATAATCCTGTGTGCAGTTATTCTGCGCTGTACAAACTCCTGATGTTGCTTAACAAGTTCTTACATCATCAGACAGTTAGGAGACATTTATAAAACTAAAGACATATATATGATAATATAAAGAGATGTTAGATATGTCAGAGTAAAGTCTCTAACAGCTTTTATATGATAATATAAAGAGATGTTAGATATGTCAGAGTAAAGTCTCTAACATCTTTTATATGATAATATAAAGAGATGGTAGATATGTCAGAGTAAAGTCTCTAACAGCTTTTATATGATAATATAAAGAGATGTTAGATATGTCAGAGTAAAGTCTCTAACAGCTTTTATATGATAATATAAAGAGATGTTAGATATGTCAGAGTAAAGTCTCTAACATCTTTTATATGATAATATAAAGAGATGTTAGATATGTCAGAGTAAAGTCTCTAACAGCTTTTATATGATAATATAAAGAGATGTTAGATATGTCAGAGTAAAGTCTCTAACAGCTTTTATATGATAATATAAAGAGATGTTAGATATGTCAGAGAAAAGTCTCTAACAGCTTTTATATGATAATATAAAGAGATGTTAGATATGTCAGAGTAAAGTCTCTAACATCTTTTATATGATAATATAAAGAGATGTTTAGATATGTCAGAGTAAAGTCTCTAACAGCTTTTATATGATAATATAAAGAGATGGTAGATATGTCAGAGTAAAGTCTCTAACAGCTTTTATATGATAATATAAAGAGATGTTAGATATGTCAGAGTAAAGTCTCTAACATCTTTTATATGATAATATAAAGAGATGTTAGATATGTCAGAGTAAAGTCTCTAACAGCTTTTATATGATAATATAAAGAGATGTTAGATATGTCAGAGTAAAGTCTCTAACATCTTTTATATGATAATATAAAGAGATGTTAGATATGTCAGAGTAAAGTCTCTAACAGCTTTTATATGATAATATAAAGAGATGGTAGATATGTCAGAGTAAAGTCTCTAACAGCTTTTATATGATAATATAAAGAGATGTTAGATATGTCAGAGTAAAGTCTCTAACAGCTTTTATATGATAATATAAAGAGATGGTAGATATGTCAGAGTAAAGTCTCTAACAGCTTTTATATGATAATATAAAGAGATGTTAGATATGTCAGAGTAAAGTCTCTAACAGCTTTTATATGATAATATAAAAGATGTTAGATATGTCAGAAGTAAAGTCTCTAACAGCTTTTATATGATAATATAAAGAGATGTTAGATATGTCAGAGTAAAGTCTCTAACAGCTTTTATATGATAATATAAAGAGATGTTAGATATGTCAGAGTAAAGTCTCTAACAGCTTTTATATGATAATATAAAGAGATGGTAGATATGTCAGAGTAAAGTCTCTAACAGCTTTTATATGATAATATAAAGAGATGTTAGATATGTCAGAGTAAAGTCTCTAACAGCTTTTATATGATAATATAAAGAGATGGTAGATATGTCAGAGTAAAGTCTCTAACAGCTTTTATAACTCTGTGTTCTCCAGATCAACATGAAGATCTCTATGTTTGCCAGTGTTCTGCTGCTCTCTACTGCCGTGCTCTCTATGGAAAAAGGGGACAAAGTGAAACATGATGTTGACTGGTTTACAAACCAGCACATCGGTGAGGAGGTGCAAAAAGACGACTGCATCAACGTGATTAAAGGCAGAGAAATCAAGAAGGACGACGGCAGCTGTAAGTGGTCCAACACCTTCATCAGAGCGTCTCTGGAAGATGTGGCAGCCGTCTGTAAAACAGGCAAACCTGTTGGTAAATATTATCAAAGCACAACGCCCTTTGACCTCATTGACTGTCAACAGACGAAGGAAATGTCTGCAAAGAAAGCTATCCCCCCTGTGAGTACAACGGTGAATTTAAAGCGGAAAGGTTCATTGTAATCGGATGTGATAAACATGGTCCTGTTCACTTTGAAAAGTTTATTCCTAAGTAATCAGAGTAATCTATTACTACCTGATGAACCAGAGTAATCTATTAATACCTGATGTATCAGAGTAATCTGTTACTACCTGATGAATCAGAGTAATCTGTTACTACCTGATGTATCAGAGTAATCTATTAATACCTGATGTATCAGAGTAATCTGTTACTACCTGATGAATCAGAGTAATCTGTTACTACCTGATGTATCAGAGTAATCTGTTACTACCTGATGTATCAGAGTAATCTATTAATACCTGATGTATCAGAGTAATCTATTAATACCTGATGTATCAGAGTAATCTGTTACTACCTGATGTATCAGAGTAATCTGTTACTACCTGATGTATCAGAGTAATCTGTTACTACCTGATGAATCAGAGTATTCTATTACTACCTGATGAATCAGAGTAATCTATTAATACCTGATGTATCAGAGTAATCTGTTACTACCTGATGAATCAGAGTAATCTGTTACTACCTGATGAATAAAAACTCATGTGACAGTTTAACTCTGGGTCTGTTTTTAATGTCGTCATGTTCATTCATTCATAAAGTAGTCCAGTAATGTAACTACAAAGAGAAAGTTACTTTGTGAAGAGGAGTAAAAGTAGAACGTGTGATGAAAAGAAAAGACTCAATTATAAAAAAAACTAAACTAGTAACTTTCCTGTGAGTTTAGTAGCCAACACATTTAGGAGTACTTGTACTTTCCTTGAGTATTTCTATGTTCTGCTCCTTTCTACTTCTACTCCACTACATCTCACAGGGAAATATATATTGTGTATATTCAGCCTGAATGTAAATGAGTATAATTTGACTAAAAACATTTTTCTCACACAACAAACAGGTAGAAGCATAAAAACCAACAGTGAAACAAACATAGACATATATAACTCAGGATGAGAAGTAAAGATGTTTATTAAAACAACAACTATTTCCTCATCATGGATAATTAAATGCAAATGTAAGCTTCTATATATGTCTACGTATTATTCAAAGGTCCGCTTCTGATTGGTAGTTAAGGCTGGAGTTCCGGAAAGATTGGCAACACCAAAACATTTATTCAACTTACTCATAATAACTTTTAATCAACAAACACTGAGGTGGTAAACACTAGAGATCCTGACACACACCAGTAGGTGGCGGTAATGCGCCATATCGTTGTGTTCTCAACCGCCATAAACCACAAAGAAGCAGAAGAATAAGAAGGCACGTCATTGGTCAGAATCGCTCCGTCGAAGCTTCCTATTGGCTGGTTGCTTCGCCCCGCCAGTTGGCTGTAGAAACAGCGCCATTATCAAACAGCGTTCATCTTGTTGTTCTTGTCGGGTTGTTTACGGACAAACTTTCATGAATAGATTCAGATAAACGGAGGTAGACTCAAAGTTTGTGACATTATTAGACGTTTAGTTATCGACCGGATGACTCGAGCTTCGTCGTGTGTGAAGCTAACGGAGGGGAGCTAACGAAGCTAACGGAGGGAGCTAACGGGGCTAACTTGTAGCAGTTGTAAGCTATTACTGCATTACTTCAAATACTAAGGTTGCTCACTCTAGTAAACTAGTATTCACATGAAATAAAAACATTGAGACCATTCAACAAAGCACTCTGGGTAATAACAAATTCAACACATGAACTGGTTGCTATGGAGTCATCGCTAGCCTTCCTCTGTTGTATACTTTAGCATATAGGTTAAGCTGAAAAAATAGTATTCCTCAGCGTCAGTAGATCCACGAAAAGTGTCACAGTGTATCCAGCAAGGCCTTAGCGTTTAAACAAAGTGGAATAAAAATGTATAAAAGTCCAAATCTACACAAAAACACGCAATCAGTTAGTAAGCTGACATCAAATATATATACATGGCCAGGGCCGTATTGGGACTGAAATTCAGCCCGGGACTTTGAGATGGAGAGGCCTTTACGCGAGTGCCCTTGGTGCACGAGCAGAAGGGTTTCTTGCAGTTAATTTAATTCTAATAGTGTTTTTATGGTATAAAGAGAATCAGATTACACTGAAGACCTTCAAGAAACTTTAGGATGACACGTGCCTCCTCAGGTTGTATAAGCAAGTCACCACTGCACTGACCACAACCAGGTCAGCAAAACCTAATCTCCAACACATAAGTCACAGTCTACTGCTAACTACCAGCATGGCATGTGCACAGTCAGTCGGAGTGATCAAATAGTTACAAATACTCACACTCATATACTCAAAAACTACAATGCAGTCCCATAAAAGAGAGATGTGTGTGTGTGTGTGTGTGTGTGTGTGTGTGTGTGTGTGTGTGTGTGTGTGTGTGTGTGTGTGTGTGTGTCTGTGTGTGTGTGTCTGTGTCTGCGTGTGTGTGTGTGTGTGTGTGTGTGTGTGTGTGTGTGTGTGTGTGTGTGTGTCTGTGTGTGTGTCTGTGTGTGTGTCTGTGTGCTGTGTCTGTGTAATGTGTGTGTCTGTCTGTGTGTGTGTGTGTGTGTCTGTCTGTCTATCTATGTGTCTATATTAATGTAATAATAATAATAATAATAATCTAATAATAATAATAATAATAATAATAATATCTAATAATAATAATATTAATAATAATAATATATCTAATAATATATAATAATATAATAATAATAATATCTAATAATAATAGTAATAATAATATCTAATAATATAATATAATAATAATAATATTAATACTAATAATATTATAATAATAATAATAATATCTAATACTAATAATAATAATAATAATAATATATTTAATAATAATATGCTATTAATAATAATATGTCTAATATGTAATATGTCTAATCTCTATGTATTAATAATAATAATATATAATCTAATAATATTAGTAATAATATATCTAATAATATTAGTGCTGTCTAATAATAATAATATATCTATGTAATATCTAATAATATCTAATAATATATAATAATAATAATAATAATAATAATAATAATAATAATAATAATATCTAATAATATCTAATAATAATAATAATAATATATCTAATAATAATAATAATAATAATAATAATAATAATAATAATAATAATATATAATAATATCTAATAATATATAATAATAATAATAATAATAATAATAATAATAATAATAATAATAATAATAATATATCTAATAATAATAATAATAATAATAATAATATCTATATAATAATAATAATAATAATAATAATAATAATAATAATAATAATAATAATCTAATATGTCTAATAATGTAATAATAATATCTAATAATAATAATAATAATAATAATAATAATAATATGTATATCTAATAATAATAATAATAATATCTAATAATAATATTAATAATAATAATAATAATAATAATAATATGTAATAATATATAATAATAATAATAATAATATATAATGTATATAATAATAATAATACATAATAATAATAATAATAATAATAATAATAATATCTAATAATAATATCTAATAATAATAATAGTAATAGTGTAATAATGTCTAATGATAATAATAATATCTAATATTAATAATATATTAATAATAATAATAATAATAATAATATCTAATAATAATAATAATAATAATAATATATATCTAATAATAATAATATCATAATATTAATAATAATATCTAATAATATCTAATAATAATAATAATAATAATAATAATCTAATAATAATAATAATAATAATAATAATATATAATAATAATAATAATAATAATAATAATAATAATAATAATAATAATAATATATAATAATAATAATAATAATAATAATATATAATAATAATAATAATAATAATATATAATAATATATATAATAATAATAATATATAATATCTAATATGTAATAATAATAATAATAATAATATAATAATAATATATATATGTATATGTGTGTATATATATGTATCTAATAATAATAATAATGTGTGTATGTGTCTGTGTATGTCTAATAATAATAATGTGTAATAATATGTGTATGTCTAATGTCTAATATGTGTGTGTGTGTGTAATATGTCTAATGTCTGTGTGTGTGTGTGTGTGTGTGTATGTACTCAAAAACTATGCAATCCCTAAAAAGATGTGTGTGTGTGTGTGTGTGTGTGTGTGTCTGTGTGTGTCTGTGTCTATATTGTGTGTGTGTGCGTGTAATAATAATAATAATATATATAATATGTCTAATAATATGTCTAATATGTCTACGTAATAATAATAATAATACATAATAATATGCGTAATAATAATAATATATCTAATAATATGTCTATGTAGTAATATCTAATAGTAATAGTAGTAATATCTATGTGTAATATCTATGTAATAGTAATAATATGTGTCTATGTGATAATAATATCCTGTAATATGTGTCTAATATGTCTAGTGTGTCTGTGTGTCTGTCATGTATATTATTAATAATATTATGTAATAATAATAATATATAATAATATATTAATATATAATAATAATATATAATAATAATAATAATAATAATATGTAATATCTAATAATAATAATAATATATAATAATAATATATAATAATATAATAATATGTAATATATAATAATAATAATAATATTAATAATATAATAATAATAATAATAATATATGTAATAATAATAATAATATTAATAATATATATAATATATAATAATAATAATAATAATAATAATAATAATATCTATATATCTAATAATAATAATAATAATAATATGTAATAATATATAATAATAATATATATGTAATAATATATAATAATAATATTAATAATAATATATAATATATAATAATATATAATAATAATAATAATAATAATAATATTTAATAATAATAATAATAATAATAATAATAATATTAATAATAATAATAATAATAATAATAATAATAATAATATGTAATAATATATATATATATATAATAATAATAATAATAATAATAATAATAATATGTATATAATAATAATAATAATAATAATAATATTATAATATAATAATAATATCTAATAATATCTAATAATAATAATAATAATAATAATAATAATAATAATAATAATATATCTAATATATGATAATAATATGTAATAATATTAATATTATATATCTAATAATAATAATAATAATAATAATAATAATATATAATAATAATGTAATAATAATATTAATATATAATAATAATATGTAATATGTAATAATAATAATAATAATATATAATAATAATAATATATAATAATAATAATAATAATATCTAATAATATAATAATAATAATAATAATAATAATAATAATAGTCTAATAATAATAATATATAATAATAATAATAATATATAATAATAATATATAATAATATATAATAATAATATATAATAATATATAATATATGTAATAATAATAATAATATATAATAATAATAATATTATATGTATATGTATGTATATTAATAATAATAATAATAATAATAATAATAATAATAATAATAATATATAATAATATTAATAATAATAATAATATATCTAATAATAATAATAATAATAATATCTAATAATAATAATAATAATAATATCTAATAATATCTAATAATATATATATGTAATATCTATTAATAATAATAATATGTATATATCTAATATGTATATGTAATGTAATAATAATAATAATAATATCTAATAATAATATATATAATAATAATATCTAATAATATATAATAATAATATAATAATAATAATATGTTTAATAATAATAATAATAATAATAATAATATATAATAATATATAATAATAATAATAATAATAATATATCTAATAATATATAATATATCTAATAATATATAATAGTAATAATAATATTAATATATGTATATAATAGTATATCTAATAATAATAATAATAATAATATCTATTAATAATAATATATAATAATATGTATATAATAATATATGTCATATGTCTATTAGTAATATGTCTGTGTGTGTGTGTGTGTGTGTGTGTGTGTGTGTGTGTGTGTGTGTGTATATATAGTGTATCGTAATAATAATAATATTAATAATATCGTAATAATAATAATATCTATGTAATAATAATAATAATAATAATATCTAATAGTAATAATATCTATTATATCTAATAATAATAATATTAATATCTAATAATATCTGTCTATAATAATAATAATAATAATAATATCTAATAATAATAATAATAATAATAATATCTATATATAATAATAATATCTAATATATATAATAATAATATGTAATAATAATAATATATAATATGTCTAATAATATCTAATAATAGTAATAATAATATCTATATCTAATAATAATAATAATAATAATAATAATAATAAGTAATAATATCTAATATATAGTAATAATAATAATATCTAATAATAATAATATTAATAATAATAATAATAATAATAATATCTAATAATAATAATAATAATAATAATAATAATATCATAATAATAATAATAATATCTAATAATATCTAATAATAATATCTAATAATAATAATAATAATAATAATAATAATAATAATAATAATAATAATAATAATAATAATAATAATAATAATAATATCTAATAATATATAATAATAATAATATCTAATAATAATAATAATAATAATAATAGTAATAATATCTATATAATAATAATAATAATAATAATAATAATAATAATAATAATATATAATATCTAATAATAATAATAATAATAATAATAATAATAATAATATATAATAATAATAATAATAATAATAATAATAATAATATCTAATAATAATTTAATAATAATAATAATAATAATAATATCTAATAATGTGTGTGTATGTGATGTGTAAGTAGTGTGTGTGTGTGTGTGTGTGTGTCTGTGTGTCTGTGTGTGTGTGTGTCTATGTATATGTATGTGTCTAATGTGTAATGTGTGTGTGTGTGTATGTAATATGTAATAATAATAATAATAATATGTCTAATAATAATAATAATATATAATATGTAATAATAATAATAATAATAATAATAATAATATCTAATAATAATAATAATAATAATATTAATAATAATAATAATATCTAATAATATATAATAATAATAATAATAATAATAATAATAATAATATCTAATAATAATATCTAATAATATACTAATAATATTAATAATAATAATATCTATGTGCTAATAATATATAATATTGATAATATATGATAATATATCTACATCATGTAGTGCATAATAATAATAATCATGGTAATATTATAATAATATATAATAATAATAATAATATCTAATAATATCTAATAATAATAATAATAATAATAATAATAATATATAATAATAATAATAATATATAATAATAATAATAATATCTAATAATAATAATAATAATAATAATAATAATAATAATAATATATGTATCTATAGTCTATAATATATATATCTAATAATATCTATTAATAGTGTCTAATAATATCTAATAATATGTAATATGCTAATAGTAGTAGTGGTGCTATGTGTAATAATAGTGATGGTGGTGTGGTGATGATAATAATAATAATATCTAATAATAATAATAATAATACATAATAATAATAATAATAATAATATCTAATAATAATAATAATAATAATAATAATAATAGTAATAATATCTAATACTAATAATAATAATAATAATAATGCTAATAATAATAATATTTGATCATATTAATAATAATAATAATAATCATATAATATATAATAATAATATAATAATAATAATAATATAATATATATATCTATATATCTAATATGTATGAATAATATCTAATAATAATATCTGTGTGTGTGTGTGTGTGTGTGTGTGTGTGTGTGTGTGTGTGTGTGTCTACAGTTCCTGAATCTGTCTTCATTTCAGATCAACAAAGGTCAGTTTAGAAGATTTTCATCAGATTTTGAGAGACTCTCGTCACGCTCATCCCGCTCCCCGTTTCCTGGTTAGCTCTCCACCAATCAGATGGGTCATTGAGTCTGACTGCCGGCAGTGCCCCCCGATTATACATGTCAAATCGGCCCAAATGGAGGCCGACTAAACAGTAAACTGTTAACGGTTTAACTAAACATAATGCATGATGCATGACTTTAAATTCACATTCAGGAAGACAGGGACTTTTTGTGTCATTTTTTTAACATTTTTCTCAGTTGCTGAAAGATATTTACTATCCAAATAAATGCACAATGGATAAATTTGAATGAAAGACTGGTACAAGTTTGATGAGTTTGGAGTTATGTACGAAGAGTTGTGTCATTTTACCACATAGTTGTGATAATAGTACCAAAGCGATAACCAAAACTGTAATCTCTCACTTTACACAAAACTGGTTTGGAGCTGTACGACCAAAGTGATCCATGCAGACCGAGCTCTCAGGGTTTATCTTCTACTTTGAATAACTGGGGAAGAACAACAGAGAGAGTGTGTTAGGGGAGAGATGATATCAGAACAGTCTTAGAAATATTAATTCATCTCTTCATTACATGGCTGTTAGATTGCTGCAGAGCTCTCCTCTCATGCCATATACAAAAAGACTTCAGCTGATTCAAAACACCACAGCCAGCCTCAGAACCAGGTCCACCAGGAGAAAACACATTTTAACATCATGGCTGAGAAGTTTGGGGTCCCCTGCTGGATCTGCTGCCCCCAACCCTGGATAAGCGGTAAAACACTGATGGATGGACTCCTAATCTAAGGGTGAAGGCTTTCTTTTTGCAGCGTGCTGTATCCCACTGCATGTTCTCTGTCTGGACATCAGACAGGTATAAAATCCTTATTATTATTATATTCTGTGACTCTACGATGGCTAAGGAACTTTTTTGTCAACCCAACTGTAAGTGAGAGGAATATGTGACACATGCAGTAATACAATCAAAGATATTTGACTTTTCTCTTAAATAAAAGGATGTCAATAAACTCTTCATGTTTGTCCCTTAATGTGATTCTCATCTTCCAGTCTGGCCCTCAGTGAAGTTGAGTTTAACACAATGATTTAAAGGTTAAGGGTTTTTCTTTTTGCAGCATTCTGCATCTGACAGCATGTCCTCTCTGTGGACATCAGACAAGAAGACATGCAGGAATCCTTTTCTAACATCACCCATTATGTTTTATAACTTTGCAGCTTGTCAGGACTGTGGATGTGTTGTAAAAACCATATCTGGAGCGAGACAGAGCTAAATGCAGAACTCAGAGGGAGACGCTGTCTGCCACGCGTCCTCACATGTTATCTCTCGCTCTCGCGCTTTACACCAAACCGGTTTGGTGCTTATCACTAAAGTGATCCATGCAGACCGAGCTCTCAGGGTTTAGCTTCCAGTTTGAATAACTGGTGAAGAACAACAGAGAGAGTTTGTGAAGGAAGAGATGATATCAGTGGATGGTACGGAGCTCTTTTCTGTTAAAAAAACCTCTTTAAAATAAAAATGTTCTCTTTTATTTCACGTCCAAATATCGAGGAATTGGAGTTTAAACAGTTGTTCTGCAGGTTAAAAAGCTTTTCAAAGTGTTGAATGAAGCTATTATTAAATACATATTACCAAAACTGAAGCCATGATGCATAAATGTGAAAAGAAAATAAAAGCAGCTGTTTTTTGTTATTTATTTTTTTCTTGATGTGCACAAATAAGTGACAGGTACCATAAGATTTTCTTCTTCCTGTTCCTTTTTTTTCATTCATGCATGTTATGAATGAATGAATAAATAAATCAATCTAAATACATATTACTTTAGGAGCAAAAGCATTTAAAAATTAAATACAACAAGCTTTAGACACTTTTTGACAATTTCTTTGAAGCTTTTTTTCTTTTCTTTTATTTATTTCAGACACTTTGATGCTTTTTGACGTCAGTTCTAATGTTTTAGCATATCGGACACTAAAGTCCACAAAGATCTAACACATTATACACGGACTTTTAATCTGACAAAAACACATTATACACATATAAAAACTGCCTTTACTTTTCTGAAAAACTGAAGTTAAAATAACAAACATGCTGAAGTCTAACTCATACTAAAGTTAGATGAAATCTAAAAGTCTAAAGTAAAGATTAAGCTCCTAGAAGTTGGCCCTCTGATCTCCTGTAGGGATGACGGCATACCTGGGCAGCTCGCAGTATTATAATATTATATGTTATCTGCTGCTGACCCTATGAAAGTGGACGTGTATGGAAATATATTATAATATTTTACAGTATAAAGATGGAGGAGTTGTCAGACTTCTATCTCTCTCTCCTGTCATTCAGGTAAATATACTTTTTATTTTCTGTCTTTGAGACGTTAAAACTTCTCTGATTGGTTCAGATTCTGTTTCAGCTACCAGAAACAAACTTTTTAATTAAAATTTAGAGGCTTTTTTTCAATGGTTTTGACACTTTATTAATGTTTCTGTTTCATTTTAATGTTTTTTTCAGCAGTTCTGGCTGCTTTTTCCAATGTTTTTTGAGCTTTTTTTGCAATGTTTCTGTGGGATAATTTGCATTATTTAGCAGCGTTATTCTGTGTTTTGAAGAACCTTAAAGTTAAATGTGGGTTTTTTCTAACGTTTGTCGCATTTTTTATGTTTTTGTCTGGGGTTTTTTTCAAAAAAGTTTGGGACTTTTTTCTGTAGTTGTTGCATCTTTTGCCGTTCTCTTTCTAAAGAAGTTAACTGTGATGTAACCTGTCTGTTATGTTCCCATATGACCAGCACATGTTTGGTTTTTCTGTATAATCTTTGTAATGAAGTGTGTTATCATGTGATATACACACAGCTGTACATACTGTCTATATGGTTCATTCAGATTATACATATTTATTCTATTTCTCTTATTATATATTCTGTTAATACCCTGCATATATCTATATCTATATTATTCTTACTACTAATATAATGTCACTGCTACTACATTGCACATATCTATTTCATTGTCCTGTCTCTACTCCACTTGTCTATACTTGAATATCATATTTCACTTTTCTGCTTTTTTTGCACTTCTGGTTGGAAGCAAACTGCATTTTGCTGTCTTTGTACTCTGCACAATGACAATAAAGTTGAATCTAATCTAATGTAATATTCCAGGTATCTCTCCTGCTGCTGACTCTAGAACTCATCTCTCTCCTGTCATTCAGGTAAATATACTTTATATTATTATTCTCTCTTTAACACATTTAAATGTTTATATCTGCAATCATCCAGAACTTATTCTGGCTGCATCAGAACTTTATGGATTTCTTCTGCAGAAAGATTTAGATTAATAATCCTGTGTGCAGTTATTCTGCGCTGTACAAACTCCTGATGTTGCTTAACAAGTTCTTACATCATCAGACAGTTAGGAGACATTTATAAAACTAAAGACATATATATGATAATATAAAGAGATGTTAGATATGTCAGAGTAAAGTCTCTAACAGCTTTTATATGATAATATAAAGAGATGTTAGATATGTCAGAGTAAAGTCTCTAACAGCTTTTATATGATAATATAAAGAGATGGTAGATATGTCAGAGTAAAGTCTCTAACAGCTTTTATATGATAATATAAAGAGATGTTAGATATGTCAGAGTAAAGTCTCTAACAGCTTTTATATGATAATATAAAGAGATGTTAGATATGTCAGAGTAAAGTCTCTAACAGCTTTTATATGATAATATAAAGAGATGTTAGATATGTCAGAGTAAAGTCTCTAACATCTTTTATATGATAATATAAAGAGATGGTAGATATGTCAGAGTAAAGTCTCTAACAGCTTTTATATGATAATATAAAGAGATGTTAGATATGTCAGAGTAAAGTCTCTAACAGCTTTTATATGATAATATAAAGAGATGTTAGATATGTCAGAGTAAAGTCTCTAACATCTTTTATATGATAATATAAAGAGATGTTAGATATGTCAGAGTAAAGTCTCTAACAGCTTTTATATGATAATATAAAGAGATGTTAGATATGTCAGAGTAAAGTCTCTAACAGCTTTTATATGATAATATAAAGAGATGTTAGATATGTCAGAGTAAAGTCTCTAACAGCTTTTATATGATAATATAAAGAGATGTTAGATATGTCAGAGTAAAGTCTCTAACAGCTTTTATATGATAATATAAAGAGATGTTAGATATGTCAGAGTAAAGTCTCTAACAGCTTTTATATGATAATATAAAGAGATGTTAGATATGTCAGAGTAAAGTCTCTAACAGCTTTTATATGATAATATAAAGAGATGTTAGATATGTCAGAGTAAAGTCTCTAACAGCTTTTATATGATAATATAAAGAGATGGTAGATATGTCAGAGTAAAGTCTCTAACAGCTTTTATATGATAATATAAAGAGATGGTAGATATGACAGAGTAAAAGTCTCTAACAGCTTTTATATGATAATATAAAGAGATGTTAGATATGTCAGAGTAAAGTCTCTAACAGCTTTTATATGATAATATAAAGAGATGTTAGATATGTCAGAGTAAAGTCTCTAACAGCTTTTATATGATAATATAAAGAGATGTTAGATATGTCAGAGTAAAGTCTCTAACAGCTTTTATATGATAATATAAAGAGATGTTAGATATGTCAGAGTAAAGTCTCTAACAGCTTTTATATGATAATATAAAGAGATGTTAGATATGTCAGAGTAAAGTCTCTAACAGCTTTTATATGATAATATAAAGAGATGGTAGATATGTCAGAGTAAAGTCTCTAACAGCTTTTATATGATAATATAAAGAGATGTTAGATATGTCAGAGTAAAGTCTCTAACAGCTTTTATATGATAATATAAAGAGATGTTAGATATGTCAGAGTAAAGTCTCTAACAGCTTTTATATGATAATATAAAGAGATGTTAGATATGTCAGAGTAAAGTCTCTAACAGCTTTTATATGATAATATAAAGAGATGTTAGATATGTCAGAGTAAAGTCTCTAACAGCTTTTATATGATAATATAAAGAGATGTTAGATATGTCAGAGTAAAGTCTCTAAAAGGTTTTATATGATAATATAAAGAGATGTTAGATATGTCAGAGTAAAGTCTCTAACAGCTTTTATATGATAATATAAAGAGATGTTAGATATGTCAGAGTAAAGTCTCTAACAGCTTTTATATGATAATATAAAGAGATGTATATGTAGATAAAGCTCTAACAGCTTTATATGATAACATAAAGAGATGTTAGATATGTCAGAGAAAAGTCTCTAACAGCTTTTATATGATAATATAAAGAGATGTTAGATATGTCAGAGTAAAGTCTCTAACAGCTTTTATATGATAATATAAAGAGATGTTAGATATGTCAGAGTAAAGTCTCTAACATCTTTTATATGATAATATAAAGAGATGGTAGATATGTCAGAGTAAAGTCTCTAACAGCTTTTATATGATAATATAAAGAGATGTTAGATATGTCAGAGTAAAGTCTCTAACAGCTTTTATATGATAATATAAAGAGATGGTAGATATGTCAGAGTAAAGTCTCTAACAGCTTTTATAACTCTGTGTTCTCCAGATCAACATGAAGATCTCTATGTTTGCCAGTGTTCTGCTGCTCTCTACTGCCGTGCTCTCTATGGAAAAAGGGGACAAAGTGAAACATGATGTTGACTGGTTTACAAACCAGCACATCGGTGAGGAGGTGCAAAAAGACGACTGCATCAACGTGATTAAAGGCAGAGAAATCAAGAAGGACGACGGCAGCTGTAAGTGGTCCAACACCTTCATCAGAGCGTCTCTGGAAGATGTGGCAGCCGTCTGTAAAACAGGCAAACCTGTTGGTAAATATTATCAAAGCACAACGCCCTTTGACCTCATTGACTGTCAACAGACGAAGGAAATGTCTGCAAAGAAAGCTATCCCCTGTGAGTACAACGGTGAATTTAAAGCGGAAAGGTTCATTGTAATCGGATGTGATAAACATGGTCCTGTTCACTTTGAAAAGTTTATTCCTAAGTAATCAGAGTAATCTGTTACTACCTGATGAACCAGAGTAATCTATTAATACCTGATGTATCAGAGTAATCTGTTACTACCTGATGTATCAGAGTAATCTGTTACTACCTGATGTATCAGAGTAATCTGTTACTACCTGATGTATCAGAGTAATCTATTAATACCTGATGAATCTGAGTAATCTGTTACTACCTGATGTATCAGAGTAATCTGTTACTACCTGATGTATCAGAGTAATCTATTACTACCTGATGTATCAGAGTAATCTATTAATACCTGATGTATCAGAGTAATCTATTAATACCTGATGTATCAGAGTAATCTATTAATACCTGATGTATCAGAGTAATCTGTTACTACCTGATGAATCAGAGTATTCTATTACTACCTGATGAATCAGAGTAATCTATTAATACCTGATGTATCAGAGTAATCTGTTACTACCTGATGTATCAGAGTAATCTGTTACTACCTGATGAATAAAACTCATGTGACAGTTTAACTCTGGGTCTGTTTTTAATGTCGTCATGTTCATTCATTCATAAAGTAGTCCAGTAATGTAACTACAAAGAGAAAGTTACTTTGTGAAGAGGAGTAAAAGTAGAACGTGTGATGAAAAGAAAAGACTCAATTATAAAAAAAACTAAACTAGTAACTTTCCTGTGAGTTTAGTAGCCAACACATTTAGGAGTACTTGTACTTTCCTTGAGTATTTCTATGTTCTGCTCCTTTCTACTTCTACTCCACTACATCTCACAGGGAAATATATATTGTGTATATTCAGCCTGAATGTAAATGAGTATAATTTGACTAAAAACATTTTTCTCACACAACAAACAGGTAGAAGCATAAAAACCAACAGTGAAACAAACATAGACATATATAACTCAGGATGAGAAGTAAAGATGTTTATTAAAACAACAACTATTTCCTCATCATGGATAATTAAATGCAAATGTAAGCTTCTATATATGTCTACGTATTATTCAAAGGTCCGCTTCTGATTGGTAGTTAAGGCTGGAGTTCCGGAAAGATTGGCAACACCAAAACATTTATTCAACTTACTCATAATAACTTTTAATCAACAAACACTGAGGTGGTAAACACTAGAGATCCTGACACACACCAGTAGGTGGCGGTAATGCGCCATATCGTTGTGTTCTCAACCGCCATAAACCACAAAGAAGCAGAAGAATAAGAAGGCACGTCATTGGTCAGAATCGCTCCGTCGAAGCTTCCTATTGGCTGGTTGCTTCGCCCCGCCAGTTGGCTGTAGAAACAGCGCCATTATCAAACAGCGTTCATCTTGTTGTTCTTGTCGGGTTGTTTACGGACAAACTTTCATGAATAGATTCAGATAAACGGAGGTAGACTCAAAGTTTGTGACATTATTAGACGTTTAGTTATCGACCGGATGACTCGAGCTTCGTCGTATGTGAAGCTAACGGAGGGAGCTAACGAAGCTAACGGAGGGAGCTAACGGGGCTAACTTGTAGCAGTTGTAAGCTGAACTCTCAAGCCGCGGTGTTTCCTGCGTCGAGTGTCCGTTAATAGAGCCGTTCTGTCGGCCACATCAGGGATGAGTTGCCCGGTGAACCTCCAGGATCTTCCGTCCGGAGTGTTTGAAACGGTTTTTACTCCAGAAAACGTGAGAGCAAGGTGAGTTAATGATGTTAGCACACATTCAGGTGTGTGTGTGTGTGTGTGTGTGTGTGTGTGTGTGTGTGTGTGTGTGTGTGTGTGTGTGTGTGTGAAAAAAGTTTTATATATAAAACATAGAAGTTGATAACACCAAAGTGATTAAAACAGTCATTTGTTCCAGCGTTTTCAAAAGTAAGAAGTTGACCTTGTATCGCTGTGTGTGGGTTCAGTTAAACACTTGTCTTGAATAAGTTAAGCAACACATACATGTGTTCATAAAATTCCTCACCACAGCCTGAAAGGTGGGAACTTTAAAGTCACAAATTAATGACTTGCACTTGTCCATCTTGGCAGTTTGAGAAAGATTCTGAAAGCATCAATAAAAGCCTCCTATAGCTGCTCAACGAGTGTACAGAGAGGAGTACAGGAGGCTCTAAAGAGGGCAGTACAATATACAGTTTGCTGTACAAGGAGTAGAAATACTCAAAACTTTACTTCACTAAAAGTATCAAAATATATTTAAAACCCCAAAAGTAAAAGTCCTGATTCTGCAGAATGTTATTTGATATTGTTGTATTCTAATGATGTGTTGATGACTTTAATGTTGCAGCTGCTAAAGTTTAATCTGTGATAATACATCATCATTTATTAGCTGAATATATTGAAAGTGTAGTAGTGCAGTTTCTGACACGTTCTAGATGAGATCTATGAATAATGATCAGGTCAGACATTAAGAAGAAAGGAGAGCAGTTAGAGGATGTGATGTTCTCTTCTCTCTTGTTGTTCAGGACCATGAACTCTCTGACTCCGCTCAGCTTCCCCAAAACCAGATCAGCTCTGTGGGACGGCAGCCCTGCAGGAGACAAGCTCCGCCTCCAGCTCGGCACTCACAGGTACACAAAGACGCACACACAGACACACACACACACACACAGGTACACACACACACACACACACACACACACACACAGGTACACACACACGCACAGGTACACACACACGCACAGGTACACACACACACGCACAGGTACACACACACACACGCACAGGTACACACACACACACACGCACAGGTACACACACACACACACACAGGTACACACACACACACACGCACAGGTACACACACACACACACACACAGACACACACACACAGGTACACACACACACACAGGTACACACAGACACACACACACGCACACGCACACACACACAGGTACACACACACACACACACACACACAGACAACGACACAAACGCAGACACACGCACACAAAGACACACACATGTAGACACACAAACGCAGACACACACACACACACACACACACACACACAGAGAGTGACGAACACACACACAGAGTAACACAAGCTGACAAACACAAACTCACACACAGAGACAAACACACACACACACACGTAGAGACACACATTCTCACACACACACACACACACACACACACACACACACACACACACACACACACACACACACACACACACAGTGTTTAGTTGGGTTTGGAAGAAGCCGAGTATTTCCTGCACAACTTCTCCTCCTCTCAAAGAGCTCTGAGAAGAACCAAACTGCAGCAGTGTTTGTAGAATGAAGCTACATCTGAACTACTGTGTTTAGTTTTTAGTGGCATCTTCTCCTTCTAAGTGTTACTGACTGTGGAAATAACTCCTTCTCTGCTTCCAGGAAGCCTCGGCTGGTGCTGCTGGAGAAAGCTCTGCGTCTGGCTCAGCGTCACGCCCGTCACAGCAACAAGCCCCGCCTCCTGTGTTTCCTCCTGGGCTCGCTGTGTGTCGACGCAGGTAACTGTTGGTGTCTGGGAATCACCAGAGGCCTCCCAATACGATATCATCTCGATACTTATGTCACGATACAATATTATCGCAATTTTAAACATATTGCAATATTCTGCGATATATTGCAATTTATTACCTTTTTTCCAACTTCAAGTTTTTTCCCAATTTGAAATTATGTCCCCAAAAGGAAACTTTGTCAACATCTGTTTAATCGAAAAAGATAAATTTCTGTTTGTTCATCTCACTTCAGTTGTATTGCTACAAAATGGGATTGTCCAGCAGACAGCCTGACCAACACATATATATATATTAATAGATCCATACTTGGCGTCTGTGTATCGATATGCAGTATTGCCACGGAAAATAATGCGATACTATACTGTATCGATTTTTTTTTCCCCCTACTCCTTCTCACCCTCCACTCTGATCGGTCCAATTACACCAAGCTGGTTCCACATTAACTCATAAGATGTTTTTCTTCTGGGGGAAAAATCCGATGCAATTTGTAAAAGGGCCAATAAAGATTGACTTCAGCAAGTAGACTTTATTTATTATTTTTTTTTTTCCACTTTCCCATCCGGACAAGTGAAAGAAACCCTACTGGCCCACGTGGTTTAAATAGCAAATGCTCCTGCTCCCATCTGTGACCCATGGGCGTGCTGGTCTAACAGGGAGGTGTGTTCAGGTGCATTCAGGGCGTGCTGGTCTTACAGGGAGGTGTGTTCAGGTGCATTCTGGGCGTGCTGGTCTTACAGGGAGGTGTGTTCAGGTGCATTCAGGGCGTGCTGGTCTTACAGGGAGGGGTGTTCAGGTGCATTCTGGGCGTGCTGGTCTTACAGGGAGGTGTGTTGAGGTGCATTCTGGGCGTGCTGGTCTTACAGGGAGGTGTGTTCAGGTGCATTCTGGGCGTGCTGGTCTTACAGGGAGGTGTGTTCAGGTGCATTCTGGCAGCGGGAAGTGATCGCGCCACTGACCAACAAAAACCTGGTCTAAAGTCAATAACGCAGCATTTCATCGTTATTTTAACAGAGCGTTAGTAAAATGCTCCTAGGCTCGTGCACACTATGCTTGTTACACACACACACACACACACACACACACACACACACACACACAGTAACACACACACACACACACACACACACACACACATCAGAAGATTACAAATAAAAATATTAGGGTGTAAATCCCCCATCATAACAGCAATGCTCCAAGGTCCAAAACGCACCTGGCTTTTAAAGGGAATGGGAGATGATCTCTGATTGGTTGATGAATGGGAGATGATCTCTGATTGGTTGATGAATGGGAGATGATCTCTGATTGGTTGATTGCATGTTACACCCTAACACCCCTCTGATTAATGAAGACACTAAGGACAACCCTTTAGGTCCTCAGATGGTTAAACTAGGCCCCAGTGTTGAGCTGTCCTCTGTGTGTGTTGGGTCCAGATGAGGAGGGGGTCACTGTGACTCTGGACCGGTTCGACCCGGGTCGGGACCAGCCCGGAGCCTCGGGCCGGGTCCCCACCGCGCTGCTGCCCGGAGACGTCCTGGTTCCCTGTCTGTTCTCCTCAGAGACTGTCCCCTCGTCTGACGCTGTCGTCCAATCAGAGGCTGAGCTGCATCACTGCTTCAAGGTGAGTGGGACGCTTTGATGTCCTCGGTCCACTCAGAGACAAACTGCCTCTGACTGTTGGGCTTCTCTGTCTGAGGTTTTACCTTAAAGGACCAGGACCTGAGCTTTAAAGAGTTCTAGCTGGAGGTGGAGAGTTTAGAAGTAAACCAGACTATAAATCAGAAAAATTGTTTTATGTGATAGTGACATTGGTAAGTGTCTGTCTGTCTCTCTGTCTGCCTGTCTTTCACTCGGTCTGTCCCTCTCTCTTTTTCTACTCTTACTGTCTCACCTGTCTGGTTCTCTCTCTGTCTCACCTGTCTGGTTCTCTCTCTGTCTCTCTCTCTGTCTCACCTGTCTGGTTCTCTCTCTGTCTCACCTGTCTGGTTCTCTCTCTGTCTCACCTGTCTGGTTCTCTCTCTGTCTCTCTCTCTGTCTCACCTGTCTGGTTCTCTCTCTGTCTCACCTGTCTGGTTCTCTCTCTGTCTCTCTCTCTGTCTCACCTGTCTGGTTCTCTCTCTGTCTCACCTGTCTGGTTCTCTCTCTGTCTCACCTGTCTGGTTCTCTCTCTGTCTCACCTGTCTGTCTGTCTAACCCGTCTGTCTGTCAGGTGTTGCAGCAGTGTGTGAGCGGCAGACAGTCTCTGGATCTGTCTCACCTGTTGGTCTCTCTATGTCTGTCTGTCTAACCTGTCTGTCTGTCAGGTGTTGCAGCAGTGTGTGAGCGGCAGACAGTCTCTGGATCTGTCTCACCTGTCTGTCTGTCTCTGTCTGTCTGTGTGTCAGGTGTTGCAGCAGTGCGTGAGCGGCAGACAGTCTCTGGACCTGTCTCACCTGTTGAGGGTCAGAGGTCATGTGGTCTGCTGTCAGCAGTCTGACTCGGCTGCGTTCTCCCTCAGCTGGTCGGCCGTGTGTCCGTCCGTCAGCGTGGAGGTCCAGCCGGTCAGAGCCGTCCCCGTCATCCCCACGGCTCTGCTGAGGAGTCTGACCGGAGACAGACACACACCGCTGGACGCCAACACACACAGAGGGTCAGAACACACAAACACACACACACACTCACAGAGACACACACAGACAGACAGACAGACAGACAGACAGACACATACATACAGAGAGGGTGAGAACCACCAACCTCTTCACTTATATCTATATCGTCACTACTCACTCTGAAGGTAATCACCATCACTCTCTCTCACTCACACACACACACACACACACACACACGGACAGAGAGGACAGAGAGGACAGACACAAACACGAACACACACAGACGACAGACACGAACACAGACACAAACACAGAAACAGACAGACACAGACAGACATAGACACAGACAGACACACACAGAAACCGACACACAAACGCACACAGACGACAGACACACACACAAACAAACACAGACAGACAGACACACACACAAACAGACCACAAACACACACAGAGACACACACACAAGTACAAACTTCAGGTCACTTACAGTACGTAGGTTAGGGTGGAGCCTCTTCAGAAACCTAAATCACTCTAACTGCTGCTGAACATTAGTCCTGTAGGGTTACATTACAGCTCTGTTCTGGTTTAATACTGGACCAGGTTCAGACCCAGAGAGTCCAGGGGGATACTCCCCTGTTAGATGGAGGCTTGTTCTGACTGGGTGTGGTGGTTTGTGTGTCTGCAGGTTTCTGACCATGGATCAGACCAGGAAGCTGTTGCTGCTGCTGGAGTCTGATCCTAAAGCCTCCAACCTGCCGCTGGTCGGACTGTGAGTGTTTCCTTTAGACAACTATCAGGAGAAAGAGTTACACTACACAACTCATCTCCTTCATCAGATCGCTGGAGCAAGTATTCAGATACTTTACTACTGTAAAAGTACTAATACCACACTGTGGAAGTACTCTGCTACAAGTAAAAGTCCTGCAGAGAAAATGTTCCTTCAGTAAAAGTGTTTAAGTCTCATCAGGAACATGTAGTAAAGTATTAAAATAATGAAAAATCCTGCAGTTTAGTCAATCAACTGTCTGTCTGTCTTCTTTCTTTCTTCCTTCCTTATCTTCCGGTCTGCCTGTCTTCTGTCTGTCTGTCTTTCTTCCTTTTCTTTCTGTCTTTCTTTGTCGAGTAGAAAGTGGCATGAAAAGTAAAGTACAAGTACTGTAGTGGAAGTTTCCTTTGCAGCAGGGGGGGGACATTTTCAGAGTTTAGTAAAATGAAACAAATAAGACAGACTGAGACTAAAACCAAGTTGGGTTTTTGTATTTTATTAAAAAAGATATATTTGCAAATATAGGAGCAACATGATTTCACAAAAGGCCGCAGCCCAGTGTGGAGTCAGTTCCTCCAATGAGTGAACAGAACACCAGGCTTATATACATCTTCAGAGTGACAGCACACACACACTTGGCTTAGTATGACGCTACAATTTTTACATGCAATCTGATACACATGAAGACAATCAGAGAAATACAAGAGACATCTTGGAGACATCTCACCTCCTCCTCCCTGTACGATAGTTTTAGGGTGACCTTGTAGCCCCTATCTGTTCAGACAAACAGTGCTCACATAATGTTCCAGACTGGATGTCTCACAAAGTTAGAATCAAAATTAAATTACAAATAAAACATAAAAATATAAGGAATTAGGCTTGAATGTAATTTTCCCATTACAGTAGCTCAACATTTGGACTGAAGGCCAGTACTGTAGTAGATGTGTTTAGTTCCATTCCCCTGAGTCTGTGTTAATAAACCCAGATGCATGTCTTCCTGTACCTCCTGTTCCCTCTGTGGCAGCTGGCTGAGTGGAGTCGCTCACGTCTACAACCCTCAGGTGTGGGCCTGGTGTCTGAGGTTCCTGTATAGCTCCGCCCTCCAGGACAGGTGAGTTCACCTGGTGGATCCACTTCACTAGACTGTAGACTAAATGGACCCAACTCTAGTAGCCTGTTGTTGTGGAGTCAGTGAGGTGTCCCGTGTGTGTCAGCTGCGTGGTGTTTTCTATGTCTCTCCCCACCAGTCTGACCTGCTGCTGCTGCTAGCCTCGTCTGGACACATGGATGTTTCCCATTGATTAAATGAAATAAAAGCGTGTTCTTCAGCTTTATTTTTTCAATATTTTTGTTTGCACATATTTCAATATATATACATTTTTATATTTATATTTCCCTTTCCTGAGATAATAAAGTCCATGTTATTGTTTTTTATTTTTTTTAAAGATTATTTTATGGGCATTTATGTCAAAACCTCGAGACTTTCAAACATCAACATTTCATTTATTAATATGTATTTGTGTCTAAATGACATATAAACATATTTTCTTATTATTCTATTTAGCTGGAAACACTTCCAACATGCCGGTGTGAAAAAAGCATGTGTTTTCGGCTCGAGCCTGAGACGTGCGTGTCACGCAGACATTGGCACGCTCTAACCTGTTACCATGGGAGCCCAAATATAAACTGATGAGTGGTGTTTGTGTGTTTCAGAGTTCTGTCTGAGAGCGGCTGTTTCCTCCTGGTCCTGTTCGGTTCGACCCACCGAGCTCCTCAGTTCTTCCAGTGTCGAGGATCAGCATCTGGACCACAGCTGGACTACCGCCTGCTGACCGCCTCCCAGTACGTCACACTCTACCAGGTAACAACATGCACTATACACCAGTTATTATACAACTAAGGAGGCAGCAAACCAGATTTTTGGGGTTCAGCCGAATACCGAATCCACTGATTAAGATTGTTCTGAATCCAGGGTTCATACGTTTTGAAAAAACCTGGGAAAGTTATGGAATTTAAATGCAAATTCCAGGCCTGGAAAGGTTTTGGAAACATAAAAAGACCCAGAAAGTTTTGGAAAAGTCATGGAACATCATAATATGTGATTAATAAATGTATTTTCATGTTGTCTTAACCTCAGCGTTGCATTCAGGGAGCGATATTAAGAATCCCTCTATGAACCACAGACATTATCATTCATTAATAGTTAAACCTCTGAGGGGAAACTTCAACTGACATTTTCAGGAACACACAGTCATGGAAATTTGCCGAAAAGTATTGGTTAAAATGCGTATGAACCCTGTGACTCCTCCTCCCATCCTCAGTCCATGAACACAGTAAACACATGAATGAAGTAAACAACGTCCACAGCCTCTAAAGTAGTTAAAAGTAACAACTTAATGTTGAATTCACACGCTCTTCATCGTAGGAAAGCACATCGCTATCACCAGATCAGTGACAATTTAGTTTGGCAAATTTTCTCTAACCAGTGTCTGATGAAGGCATGTTGGGAACTGTCTGGTTAACACCAGTTTTTAGCTGTGACTGTCCTTCCTTTGCTGTACCTGAAGTTGCTGCTGTCTGGAGATTCCTTCATGCACAACTCGTATTCTTTCAGATGTTTCGTGTGCAGGTGTTTTGGCAGTGGCCATGTTGTGTATTATTTGGGGTCTTTGCCGCTGTGGGACAGGTCAGCATTGTGGGTTGGGCGTGTGGCTCGGCTTGGGTCGCCTTCTTTTGGCTGGGGTGGGGGCTGCTGGGTGGCGCTTTTTCTGCTCGCGAATTCTATGTCCACTTCCTCACAGCCTGCTGCATTGAACCCTCCACCTAAATTCTAAGCCTCTGCTGAAACCCAACCCCGTCAAAAAGCCCAATATTCGGTGGATTCGTTGCATCCCTATATAAAACTGTCTCTGTTCTGATGTTTACCTTCAGCAGGCGGTCCCGGTGGAGGGTCAGACTCTACGCTGTGAGCTCGGCTCAGAGGATCACAGCCGCCAGACGGAGGTCTTCAGAGAGGCTCAGACCTGCTTCAACAGGTACCAGAGTCTCCTGCTCTCTGTACCTACACACAGACACACAGAGAGACCCCAGACAGACACACAGAGAGACCCCAGACTGACACACAGAGAGACCCCAGACAGACACACAGAGAGACCCCAGACTGACACACAGAGAGACCCCAGACTGACACACAGAGAGACCCCAGACTGACACACAGAGAGACCCCAGACTGACACACAGAGAGACCCCAGACTGACACACAGAGAGACCCCAGACTGACACACAGAGAGACCCCAGACTGACACACAGAGAGACCCCAGACTGACACACAGAGAGACCCCAGACTGACACACAGAGAGACCCTGTGTGCAGTGACAGAGAAAGTGTTTCACGCTCTGATTACTGCCACTTCTTGACAGACAGACAGACACGCAGACACACACACACACAGAAACTATCCCGGTGGGTGTTTGTTTTGTCGTCTCCTGAACTGGTCTTCTCTGTCCTCAGAGCCGCCCCCTCGGCTGCCGGTCTCTCTGTCAGCGATCAGGACTCGGGGGTCGAGGATGAAGACTTGTCTCCCCGCCCGTCCCCGAGCCCCCACCTCCCCGCTCAGCAGGTCAGTCACAGGTGTTACAGGTCAGACATTTCACAAAGGGCCTGTAGATGGCTAAAAACAGCAGATTTAACGAGTTCAAAGGATTAGTTTAGCACCCTTTGAATCTACCAGAGAGGACAAGTTAGCTGTCAGTAAGCTAACACACTTACAAACATTATACTTCATAGCTTTCTGTTTTACCCACATTCTACTAAAACACAAGATCTACAGACTTATAGTTCGCCTAAAACTAGGGTTAGGTACCGAAACGGTTCCGACGTAAACTGTAGTAACGAGACCGAATAAGAACGAAAAGTTTGGTTCCTCATTTCGGTGCCTGACTTTTTTTCTTCAGAAGCATCGCTGCACGGGACGCTACGTTACCGTTAGCCAGTAGCATGATTAAACCCAACGATTAAAATGCTGACAGCTGACATTAAGCTGTGTAAAGTGTGACTGTGTTTCCCTTAGGGCTGCTCCCTCTTAGTTGATTAGTCGACTAATGGGTCGTTTTGGTCTTAGTCAACTTAGATTTCTTCAGTCGATTAGTTATGTTTGATGCTGTTTTCATGCTGAAGGACTTATTTCCAAGAAACGTACGAGCTCATCTCTGGTAAACACAAGAATTAAAGTGGTGGTTTAACATGACTCTTAGTGGAGAAACTCAGATTTACAGATCTGTTGATTAAATCAACTAATCGATTAGTTGATACAATTGAATGAGTGTTAGTTGACTAAGAATTTCTTCAATCGAGCACAGCCCTAGTTTCCCTGTAGAGGATTCCAACAGCGGGACCTAACAGTCTGCTGCTGCTGACGACGTCGGAAAACTTGAAACTCGCCAGCCTTGTGGTGCATTCAAAGTTATTGTAAAATACCCTTTTCCCATTTGGTGCTTGCTTTTGTCGTCTACCAGCAATTTACTGGTGAAATAATATTGTTTATAAGTTATTACATTTTTTATAAATCATTTAATTTGGACCATTTTGTTCTCCTTTTTTATATTATATACATTATAAATATATTCTATATATTTCAGTTCAGGCCCCGTTGTAAAAGTATTGTTTTAGCACCTGTATCAGAAAAAACCCAAACGATACCCAACCCTACCTAAAACTGACATTTGGATGTTTGACTTGGTAACAAAATTCTTGCTGCAAAGGTCACGTTCCAGGCATAACGTTAGCTTTGTGTCTTAGTTCTGGGTTCTTTAGGAGTGTCTGAGTTCTGGGTTCTTTAGGAGGGTCTTAGTTCTGGGTTCTTTAGGAGTGTCTGAGTTCTGGGTTCTTTAGGAGTGTCTGAGTTCTGGGTTCTTTAGGAGGGTCTTAGTTAGGAGTGTCTTAGTTCTGGGTTCTGTAGGAGTGTCTTTAGTTCTGGGTTCTTTAGGAGTGTCTGAGTTCTGGGTTCTTTAGGAGTGTCTTAGTTCTGGGTTCTTTAGGAGTGTCTGAGTTCTGGGTTCTTTAGGAGTGTCTGAGTTCTGGGTTCTTTAGGAGTGTCTTAGTTCTGGGTTCTTTAGGAGTGTCTTAGTTCTGGGTTCTGTAGGAGTGTCTTAGTTCTGGGTTCTTTAGGAGTGTCTTAGTTCTGGGTTCTGTAGGAGTGTCTTAGTTCTGGGTTCTTTAGGAGTGTCTTAGTTCTGGGTTCTTTAGGAGTGTCTTAGTTCTGGGTTCTTTAGGAGTGTCTTAGTTCTGGGTTCTTTAGGAGGGTCTTAGTTCTGGGTTCTTTAGGAGGGTCTTAGTTCTGGGTTCTTTAGGAGTGTCTTAGTTCTGGGTTCTTTAGGAGTGTCTGAGTTCTGGGTTCTTTAGGAGTGTCTGAGTTCTGGGTTCTTTAGGAGTGTCTTAGTTCTGGGTTCTTTAGGAGTGTCTGAGTTCTGGGTTCTTTAGGAGTGTCTGAGTTCTGGGTTCTTTAGGAGGGTCTTAGTTCTGGGTTCTTTAGGAGTGTCTGAGTTCTGGGTTCTTTAGGAGTGTCTTAGTTCTGGGTTCTTTAGGAGGGTCTTAGTTCTGGGTTCTGTAGGAGTGTCTTAGTTCTGGGTTCTGTAGGAGTGTCTTTAGTTCTGGGTTCTTTAGGAGTGTCTTAGTTCTGGGTTCTTTAGGAGTGTCTTAGTTCTGGGTTCTTTAGGAGTGTCTTAGTTCTGGGTTCTGTAGGAGTGTCTTAGTTCTGGGTTCTTTAGGAGTGTCTTAGTTCTGGGTTCTGTAGGAGTGTCTTAGTTCTGGGTTCTGTAGGAGTGTCTTTAGTTCTGGGTTCTTTAGGAGTGTCTTAGTTCTGGGTTCTGTAGGAGTGTCTTTAGTTCTGGGTTCTTTAGGAGTGTCTTAGTTCTGGGTTCTTTAGGAGTGTCTTAGTTCTGGGTTCTTTAGGAGTGTCTTAGTTCTGGGTTCTTTAGGAGGGTCTTAGTTCTGGGTTCTTTAGGAGTGTCTTAGTTCTGGGTTCTTTAGGAGTGTCTTAGTTCTGGGTTCTTTAGGAGTGTCTTAGTTCTGGGTTCTTTAGGAGTGTCTTAGTTCTGGGTTCTTTAGGAGTGTCTGAGTTCTGGGTTCTTTAGGAGTGTCTTAGTTCTGGGTTCTTTAGGAGGGTCTTAGTTCTGGGTTCTGTAGGAGTGTCTTAGTTCTGGGTTCTGTAGGAGTGTCTTTAGTTCTGGGTTCTTTAGGAGTGTCTGAGTTCTGGGTTCTTTAGGAGTGTCTGAGTTCTGGGTTCTTTAGGAGTGTCTGAGTTCTGGGTTCTTTAGGAGTGTCTGAGTTCTGGGTTCTTTAGGAGGGTCTTAGTTCTGGGTTCTTTAGGAGTGTCTTAGTTCTGGGTTCTTTAGGAGTGTCTTAGTTCTGGGTTCTTTAGGAGGGTCTTAGTTCTGGGTTCTGTAGGAGTGTCTTAGTTCTGGGTTCTGTAGGAGTGTCTTTAGTTCTGGGTTCTTTAGGAGTGTCTTAGTTCTGGGTTCTTTAGGAGGGTCTTAGTTCTGGGTTCTTTAGGAGTGTCTTAGTTCTGGGTTCTTTAGGAGTGTCTGAGTTCTGGGTTCTTTAGGAGGGTCTTAGTTCTGGGTTCTTTAGGAGGGTCTTAGTTCTGGGTTCTTTAGGAGTGTCTGAGTTCTGGGTTCTTTAGGAGTGTCTGAGTTCTGGGTTCTTTAGGAGTGTCTGAGTTCTGGGTTCTTTAGGAGTGTCTGAGTTCTGGGTTCTTTAGGAGTGTCTGAGTTCTGGGTTCTTTAGGAGTGTCTGAGTTCTGGGTTCTTTAGGAGTGTCTGAGTTCTGGGTTCTTTAGGAGTGTTTTTCTGTTCCAGGCTCGCAGAGTTCAGCCGTCTGTTCCTGAACTTTCTCTGCTGATTGACAGCAGCTTCGTCTCCAATCACAACAGCTGGCAGGAGGCAGGCTCCGCCCCCAGGCCTGCTGCTGCTGCTGCTGCTGACAGGAAGTCTGCCCCTCCGACAGTAAACAGACCTGCAGCCCCCCCTCACCTCCACAGCACGCCATACTCCAACCTGCAGCCGCCCTGCAGCTGCTGCTCCGCCCAAACCTACGAGTGCACCTCCATCTTCTCCTCGCCGGGACTCCGCCCACCTCACCCTCACCACAACGTTCAGAGGTTACTATCAAGAGATGTTCACAAGTCACAAGCCATCTGATCTGGATACAACTATAAAGATATAATGTGCCTGTTCGCAGCATTAGCACAACACTTAGCGATGGTTAGCTTGTTACTTGTGACGATGTATGCTAAACGTAACGTCTCTTTCACATTAACATGTGACTGACCTATCTGGGTGTGTTTTGAGATGCCTGATGAAGTTCCACGTTGTTGATCCGGCATCATTTCTCTTGGTGCCAGACACCTTGCATGTATCTGTTGGCTTACTGCCACTGTTTACCAAGTTATTGAAAGCCAAACTAATGACCCAAGGCTCAACTCCGGGAGGACTTGGTGTCGCCATCGGCAATGCATTTGTTGATATGTGAGTGCGCGTGCATAAGGCATAGTGCATGCCTTACGTTGCACATTATGGCAAAGGGCCGGGGACATGCAGCTTGTCATAAGTTTCCCTAACGTGTATATATGCGCAAATAAAAAAGATCGAGTTGCAAGTCAAGTCTGAAGTCAGCTGTTTGTGCGACTCGAGTACGAGTCTCATACTTGAGTCCTCCTCTCTGTTGCTGCCCATCTCTAACTATTTAAAGTGATGGTTCGGAGTAATTTCACCCTAGGGTCCTTTCCACCATGACCTCGAGCCAAACACCCCCCCCAGAAGCTTTTTTCACCTGGGTCTAACATTGGGAGAGTTAGCGTAGAGTAGCGTTATCAGCTGAATAGCTTAGTGCAGGGGCTAATGGATCCACGTTTGTATCTCGTAAGTTACCCCACTAATAATGCCCGAAATGATACCAAACTTCTACACTAGTACCAATAGGTTATGTACTCAGAAAACGATGGATTGGAAAGTTTGTAAGTACACCAGAAGTTTATTTAAATAACACTTGCCTGCTGGTTGTTTGGCTCGAGGTCATGGTGCAAAGGACCCTAGGGTGAAATGACTCCGAACCAAGTAACCTTTTGATCACTGCAGCTGTCACGGTTACTAGGAAACAGGAGATGCTCTGTAGACCAGATGGGTTCATTTCAGACAGCGCTCGGTTCAGCCTTCATTTCTCTTCTTCTTCATCATGAAATGCCAGACTCATTCGTATCAGTTTTTGAACGTGGCGATATAGTTTTCCGTTAAGTGTTTTTATTCAGTTCCACTTTAGCAAGAAAATGTTTTTCACAGCTTGTTTGACTTCACCGTAATAACTGTGTAACCCTTGTCTTCCTCCCTCCAGCCTCCACCCTGCTGCTGCTCCATCCTCCCATCCCCACACTCCTCCTCCTCCTTCCATCAACCATCCACCTGTTTCTGTTCCTCCACCCTCCATCCATCTCTCTGCCCCCCCTCCTCCCTGTTCCTGCAGCCACCCTCCCCCCACCCCTCGGTGTGGAGATTCCCCCTCTCTTCCCTCCCCTCGGTGTGGAGACTCCTCCTCTCGGTGTGGAGACTCCTCATCTCTTCCCTCTCCACGGTGTGGAGATTCCCCCTCTCTTCCCTCCCCTCGGTGTGGAGACTCCTCCTCTCGGTGTGGAGATTCCCCCTCTCTTCCCTCTCCACGGTGTGGAGATTCCCCCTCTCTTCCCTCTCCACGGTGTGGAGACTCCTCCTCTCTTCCCTCCCCTCGGTGTGGAGACTCCCCCTCTTCTCACCCGTCCCATCCAGCAGCAGCAGCCTCTGTGTCTTCCTCCTGTGTGCCTCATCAAGGGGGAGGAGTCATCCCGTCTGACACCTACCAGCTGCTCCTCCATCAGGACCGACAGCTCCGCCTCCTGCAGGAGCAGGTAACCACAACAACAACAGCTGTTTTACGTTTTATTTGTTACAAACTAGGGCTGTGCTCGATTGAAGAACTTCTTAGTTGACTAACACTCATTCAACTGTATCGACTAATCGATTAGTTGATTTAATCGACAAATCTGTAAATCTGAGTTTCTCCACAAAGAGTCATGTTAAAGCACCACTTTAATTCTTGTGTTTACCAGAGATGTGCTCGTACGTTTCTTGGAAATAAGTCTTTCAGCATGAAAACAGCATCAAACATGACTAATCGACTGAAGAAATCTAAGTTGACTAAGACCAAAATGACCCATTAGTTGACTAATCAACTAAGAGGGAGCAGCCCTATTACACACACACACAATATATATAAAACATGGCTTATATAAAAAACAAAGGACTTACCAAATGTAAAAATAGAAAATCACCAGTTCATAGTGTTAGTGTTCAAAAGTTTGATCTATAAAAAGTGTATAAAGGAGATATACATACAGACAAATGTCCTGATTTGCCTCAGCGTTTAATTTGCGTAAAAGAAGTGAAGGCGGGGTTGTCAGCAGTCATGCTGCTTCCTTTATCATGGATATTATTTAAGGTAACAACTGGTAGATTTATCTTCTCACTTATGTAAGGTTGGGTATTGTTTGGGTTTTTCTGATACCGATGCTAAAGCAATACTTTGAACCAGGGATGCACCAAATCCAGGATTGGGCTGAATATTGGGCTTTTTGACGGGATTCTGGTTTCTGCTGAACCTTAGAATTTTGTTCCCAGGGAACCGAACCCTACGCTTGCACTCGGCACGCTACGCTGGTCACCGTAATGACGGCGCCGTTGATTACGGGAAGGTGTTTACGTAGGTGGAGCGTTGCAGTAGGCTGTGAGAAAGTGGACATGGATCTGGTGAGCAGTAGGCTGTGAGGAAGTGGACATGGATCTGGTGAGCAGTAGGCTGTGAGGAAGTGGACATGGATCTGGTGAGCAGTAGGCTGTGAGGAAGTGGACATGGATCTGGTGAGCAGTAGGCTGTGAGGAAGTGGACATGGATCTGGTGAGCAGTAGGCTGTGAGGAAGTGGACATGGAACTGGTGAGCAGTAGGCTGTGAGAAAGTGGACATGGAACTGGTGAGCAGTAGGCTGTGAGAAAGAGGAGATGGATCTGGTGAGTAGTAGGCTGTGAGAAAGTGGACATGGATCTGATGAGTAGTAGGCTGAGAGGAAGTGGACATGGATCTGGTGAGCAGTAGGCTGTGAGAAAGTGGACATGGATCTGGTGAGCAGTAGGCTGTGAGAAAGTGGACATGGATCTGGTGAGCAGTAGGCTGTGAGAAAGTGGACATGGATCTGGTGAGCAGAAAAAGTTGTTGTCTGGCAGTACTTTCAGTCAAAACAAGGCCATTCAAGTCCAGCTACATGTTCAATCTGTTCAATGCTGATTGGTCTGGTGGTGGCGAGGACCCTAAACTATACACAACATGGCCGCTGTTACAACATCTGGTCTGAAACATCTGGAAGAATACGAGTTGTTCATGAAGGAATCTCCAGACAGCAGCCAGAATGCAGCAACTTCAGGTACAGCAAAGGAAGGACAGTCCCTGTTTACTTCATTCATGTGTTTACTGGGTTCATGGACTGAGGATGGGAGGAGGAGGAGGCAGCACAATCTCAACCAGGGGAGTCAGGATTCAGACTAACCCCAAAAATCTGGACTCAGTACATCCCTACTTAGAACTAGAAATAGAAATAATATATATATTTTTTTTTATGACACTCCCTCTTCTTTCTGGCCGGGTGTTGGTTTGTGAGGTTGTCATGGTTTGTCTTCAGGTCCAGATGTTGCTGGAGGCTCAGAGGAAACTTCAGTCGTCGTCCGGCCAGCAGGTCGATACTCGGACACCCAAAAGCACCACCAGCATCGCCGTGGGAACAGGTGAGACACACGGGATCCCTGTAGGTCCCATGGACCGGTGTATCATTCCCACAAAAAATGACTTGTTTTCTCAACAACTCTGGGTTTCCAATTTCCCATTTTTCTTGAGTCTGTCTCAACACATGTTGTCTGAATGTGGCCTTATCCCGATGTCGAAAAAAGCGGCAAACACGTTTTGACGTTTGGAGAAAGCGCCAAAAAACTTAGAAAGCATAAAAAGCATCGATTTAGAAAATCAAATGAATATGAATGTCTTTTTTTACATTTATCTCTGTTTCCAGGTGCCAGTTTGTTCTGGGGGACTCCGGTCCAGTTCCCCCTCCCACATCAGGAAGAACAGGCTCCTCCCCCTTCCTCACAGGGCGACCTGTCCGTCAACGGGCCTGGGGGCGGAGCCGAGAACAGTGACATCACAGCTCAAGAGGCTGCCTGCTCCCCCTCTGCTCAGCACAGGTGAGACAGCAGTGAGCTTCAGATAGCATCTCTCTTTTTAAAGGGTAACTTCAGGGGTTTCACCCTGTACTCTGTCTTCATGTGTCTGAGTGTCTGATGGAACAACAGTCTCTGAAACTGATCCAGTATTAAAAGCATACTATGCAGTCTCTGTTTTTGTGGAGATTGGATAGTGGAGTACTTGTATTTAACGATACTGTTTAGGGCTGAAACAATTCCTCGAATAACTCGAATAATTCGATTACAAAAAATGCTCGAAGCAAAATTCTTTGCCTCGAAGCTTCGTTAAATCAATGTAATTGAACTTAATTGAATGTAACTGTGTTTCCGCACGGAGGATTATTAATAGCGCACAAGAGGTTTGCGCTTCTGCGGACACAACACAAGCACAGACAGTATATAAACTTAATTTAATATACCGTAAGCTTCATACAGTCACATTTTTACCCTCTGGTCAGTGAACAGCTCTTTTGCATATCCAGTGCAAAGAGCCAGAGGCAAGAAGGGGAATGGGGTGAAAAAGATTAACATTTGGGCCACCAAAAATGTACTATTGTAATGTTTTTTTTTTTTTTTTTTTTAAGGGTCTTGGAATTTGGCAATAAAATGTTTTGCTTTTTCTAAAAAAGGAAACCTGTCTTTTGTATATATACAAGCTACAGGTTTCCTTATTTTTAGTAAACAGCAATAAGAAATATTTACTACTGCTGTTTACTAAGTATTTCTTACTAAGTGTTTCTTATCCGATTAATCGATGGAATAATCGGTAGAATATTCGATTACTAAAATAATCGATAGCTGCAGCCCTACTACCGTTGCTGCTTTTTAGCTCTCGCCAACGAGTGAAAGCCTGACCGAGTGGGACTCTTGTCCGGTTCCTCAGTTTCTCGTTTTCTTTTCCTTGACTCTTCCGACTGCGCTTTCTTCGTTTCATCTTCGTCATGATTCACGTCTGAAGTGCGTGCTAGTGTCTTCCATAGAGGCTGCTTCTTAAGGTCCTGCCACACCGCGCCGATAACCGACAGTCTGGCGAGGTCGGTGACTCCAGTCTGTTCGGTGTGTAAGCAGCTTTATATGTTGTTGATGTATGTGACGTTGGGATTCGCACGAGATTTGGCGGGGCGCAACCTCTCAAACCTCTTTTGCCAGCAGCTGCTTTGCTATAGGGATGAATCGCCCTACTACGAGTTTGTTTCCCATCAAAATCCCTTTGAAGCTGTTATATTAAGGTACAAATCTTGCATAGTGTGCCTTTTAAACAAGAAACTGAAAGCTGTAGGGCTGTGCTCGATTAAAGAAATTCTTAGTTGACTAACACTCATTCAATTGTATCGACTAATCGATTAGTTGATTTAATCGACAGATCTGTAAATCTGAGTTTCTCTGCAAAGAGTCATGCTAAAGCACCACTTTAATTCTTGTTTTTACCAGAGATGCGTTTGTATTTCTTGGAAATAAGTCATTCAGC